>BSBK01004526.1:0-298338 GCA_027943335.1 Chamaecyparis obtusa
ATATAAATATATATATATATATATATATATATATATATATATATATATATATATATATATATATTATATATATATATATATATTCTATTTTTTTATTTAAACCTTAATACTAATCGAAACATAACAATGCACATCTCATCATTAACACACGATTAACCCTCATGAAATAACTAAATATAATAGTAATCATAACTCTAATCGTAATCCTAACCCTAACTATAACATACTCTTACTTTTTTGCATAAATCATAATGTTACATATCGTATTAACATGAACTCTCACCATATCGATAACCCTAACCCTACCACTAACTCTTATGCGAACCCTACGTCAAACATAAAATGACCTACTAATCCCTAACTCTTACCCGGTTTCAAATAATTTTAATAATTTATTATTTATAACTATATATATACATAAACATTAAAATTCCTAAAATGTAACCCTAATCCTATTCCCTTACCCTAATCTAAAAGCTTAATGTTACACTAATATGATAGTAATCATAATTGTAACCCTAATCCTATTCCCTTATCCTAATCTTAAATGTTAATGTTACACTAAATATGATAGTAATCATAATTCTAAACCTAACATCATATCCCTAACCAAACTCTTAATCTCACCCTATCCCTAGCCCTAACCCTAATATATATTTACCCAAACCCTAACTCATATGCTAAAATGTCCCACTAACCCTAACTCTCACCCTATCCCTAACCCTAACCCTAAGCGTAACTCGAACCCTAACTCACGGCGTAAACTATCTTACTAACCCTAACGCTCACCCTATCCATAACCCTTAACCGTAACTCTTACTCGAACCATAAGTCATAATGTTAAATGTCCTACTAACCCTAACTCTTAACTGGTTTCAAATAATTTTAATAATTTATAATTTAGAACTATATATATACTAATTTTGTTTTATTTTACAACATTAAACATAATTTTATATATATATATATATATATATATATATAGACACACACACACCCACACACACACACACATATAATATATATACACACATATACATAAACATTACAATTCCTAAAATGTCTACTATGTTGCGTTGCGACTGCCACTAGCTTATATATATATATATATATATTATATATTATATATAAAATACACCGAGAGTAATCCTTCTCGAGGCGCTTATTTAGTTTAAATTGGAAGCTGCAAAAGGATTACTCTCAGCGTATTATATATATATAAGCTAGTAGACTTATATATAAAGAAAGTGTGTTTCTTTAAAGTCTGATTAGTTTCTAAACACAGAATAAAGAATAATTAAAACGTGAATAACCTTACATGAACTAAAAATGTTATGCTGTAATCTATCAATTGACTTCATCTGGTTTATATCTTTTAAATAGATATATATATGAATTGGAAGAAATCCCAGCTAGGCTATGCCAGGTACAAATAGGCAGAATGACTGTATAGTTCTTGTTGTGATATTGCTATCAGTATATTTCTTGATAGAGCAAATAGCAACATGGACTTGTAACTTGTCCATTAAAGGTAACTGGCAATTATTACGGTGTTAAGGACATCGATTCTCGAGAATATAAGGAAAGAAACGGCACTTCGATTTTTGAATCGATACCCGTGTATGAGAAATGATTATATTAGAAAAGAAAGGTGGCTGCTACTCAAGAGCTATCCATTAAAGGGAAAGGAGAAGAACTGCTGCCTTCACGAGAACAATATTTCAATTATACAAACATGTACGAAGAGACACGTATAATTTAAAACCCTAGATTTATCGATTATCCCAAAATTAGATTTGCCATCTCTTTCTTCCATTAAAGAAAGCTCTCTGGATTCCTAGTGTCTCTTATTTGTTACGTAAATGTGTTGTTGTTACGGTCATTCAGTTGTCCTTTATAAATATAAAATTCACATTCTTCAAGACGATTTTTTTATTCGCTGTTGCTCTTGATTCTCATGGTAGAATACCAATGTATACGTGCCCTTCACTCAACGAGGGGAAATTGTATTTGTACGTTGATTGTGGCCTGCCATTGTGGATTTTCAGATTGTGGCCAACAAGTTGTGCATTTGTAGATTGTGTTTGATTGCAGCATGATGGAGATTCACTATTAGAGCGCCCTGAAATATATTTTATTAGATTATCTTTTCACTTTGAAATAAATGTTGTTAATTTAATAGTTAAGAAACATTTGTCTACCCCATACAAATAGGGCATTATTTGTCAATGTTCACATGCTCGAGCGTTTCTAGAACAGGTGGAAGAGTCTGATTTAGAAGAGGTTAACAATGCTTATCTGCTCTATACTGTGTCCCTGTAAAGAAATATAGTTTGTCCTCCACGTTTTGCAAGGAAACTTTGAAAGCGGTTTATTAAGAATACCATTAATGCTTGTCTGCCGTATATTCAACTGCCCAGTTCGCAAACACAAGCATAGAAAACTAAAGTTTGTCTTTCACATTTTGCATACTATCAGAAACCTGCATTGTGTGCAATGGGTAGGAGCACATGGATGATGACTATTCTGCAGAATGGAGAGGAGACTACAAAAGGCCCCTGGACATTAGAGGAAGATACCAAGTTGATTTCCTTTGTAAGACAGTATGGTGCAGCTCGTTGAAGTTCACTTGCCAAGCGCGCAGGTTTGAATAGAGATGGCAAGAGTTGCAGGATGAGATGGCTCAATTATCTCGGCCCAGATATATAGCATGCCCCCATTACTCCCTTGGAAGAGCACTTAATCATCGAACTGCATGATAAATGGGGAAACAAGGAATACAACTTTTACTTTTTGTCTCGCTTATATTCTATTTTTTACTATGGAACAATTTTAGAAAGTTTTTCTTTAGTTGTGCTGTGTCGTGTTTACATATTTTGTAAGCGGTCTCGCATTGCCGAGAATATACCAGGAAGAACATATAACAAGATTAAAAACCATTGGAAAAGCCATATCAAGAAAATTTTTCCAGAGCTAATTAAGAGTTGTACGTGGGCGGCAACTCCAGAAAATCAAGCACAAATGATGGCAGTAGGAGAAGATAATGAAGCTTCTAGCAGAAAAAGCTTGCAGAATCAACACATGAACCCAGTGAAGGAATGCCGTGCAGAATCTGATGCACCCACCACTCTTAAGCGGTTTGAGCTGTGATGTTTGTGACTTACATGACGGTTATGGAGCCTTCACTTGTGAAGATTTAACCAAGAGTTCGTGAAATCATCTGATATGGTTACACGCAGTGGCACGGTAGCTGACGATTATGCAGAAAGCATGGTCAAACATAGCCCAATCTGCTGCGGTTCTTGTCTGACAGATTCTCCAATGACTTTCCTCTCAGACTGTGATGACGTCTTGCGAGATTATAGCTTCATTGCATTATGAAATTTAGATCATGATGTCCATGTTGGGATTGGAATGCCAACGAACTTTTGTCTGTTGTAGCCTTGTCCTTTCAGCTGTTCAGTATGAGCTTATAAATAAGACTCTTCCTTTCATTTGTAAACATTCTGATTTGAGGTTAATATAATTCTTTTGCACTCAGTGTGGATGTAGCCACTATTGTGGTGAACCACAATAAATAGTGTGTTCTCTATTATTTGCAATCTGCTCTTTAATTCTATTTTTCTGGCCTTTTATTTCGAACTAATTAAATTCTACAATTGGTATCAGAGCGAGGTTAATCTCTGGTTGAGATTTCGGTAATTGAAATTTTAGGATCATGGAAGATATAAGAGTTCATAAATTCTCTGGGAAGAACTACGGGATATGGAAGATTCAAATAAAGTCTTTGTTAGTCAACAAAGAGCTTTCACTTGCACTTGAAGGAAAAGCAAAGAAACCCTCAGCGATGTTGGATGAAGATTGGAGAAAGCTTGATGAGAAAGCCATGGCGACAATCTTTCTTGCGTTAGGCGATAATGTACTGTATAATGTTTTAGACAAAACTACAACCAAAGACATGGGATAAATTGGCTTCAACATATGCACAATCATCGACTGTGAACAAAGTCTTCATCATGAAGAAGTTATACAAACTTAAGATGAGGGAACGCGAAGCTATGAAAAATCATCTCAACGAATTTAACACCTTGATCAGCCAAGCAAATTCAGTTGGCATGACACAAGATGATGAGAATAAGGCTGTCCTATTGCTATGTTCTCTTCCTAATAGCTAGGATGGACTTGTGACAGTCATAAGCACTTCAGCATCAACTACCAAGAAGCTGGTTTTTTATGAAGTTTCAACCACCCTACTCTCCAAAGATTTGAGGAGAAAGAATGATGAGTCCTCTTCCGGTAATGCTCTCACAATGGTGAGCACTGAAAATAGAGGAAGAAGCCAATAAGAGGCAGATTTAATAATAATCGGAGGTCCCAATCTGCAAGAAGATCGTAGTCAAGAGGGAGACAAAATGGTTGTTGGTTTTGTGGGAAGGCTGGGCATGTTAAGAAGGATTGTAGAAAGTTCAAGAAGGCACAAGAACAAGTATTGGACATTCAAGCAAACATAACTCATGAAAAGGATTCGGGTGTCTTAATTTTATCTACAAGTGACACAAAAGCTGATTCGTGGGTAATTGATTCAGGAGCTTCCTTTCATTCTTCCTCTCTCACGGATTTATTTACAAATTATCAAGAGGGAGAATTTGGAGAGTTATATTTGGGTGATAATAAAGCATGTAAAATTATTGGTAAAGGAGATGTTGTCTTGCATCTTGAAGGTGGAGCAAAATTACTTCTCAAAGATGTTAGACATGTTCCTCAATTAAAGAGGAATCTGATTTCAGTCAGCCAATTATACACCCAAGGATTTAAAATTGAACTCACGGATACATGAAAAATAGTCAAAGGTTCATTGGCTATTGCTAAAGGAGATAAAACTGGTAGTCTCTATATTTTGAAACCTATTGATAAGGTGGGAGCTACTTTGACACTTGTAGACAGCAATGTTGCACTTTGGCACCAAAGGCTAGGCCATATGAGCAAGAAAGGCCTTGAGGTAATGCTGAATTATGATCAACTACCGAGTCTCAAATCTACAAATTTGGAATTTTGTGAGCATTGTCTTCATGGGAAACAAAAGTGGGTCAGTTTCTTGAAGGATGGACATGACAAAAGATCAACACCCTTGGAGTTAGTGCATTCAGATGTCTTTGGACCTACGGAGGTAACCTCTTATGGAGGAGCACAATATTTTGTCACCTTTCTTGATGATAGCACCTAAAAGGTATGGGTTTATATGCTTTCTAGAAAATCTGAGGTATTCTCTAAATTCAAAGTTTTTAAATCTCTTGTGAAAAATCAAAGTGGTCATAAAATTAAGTGTTTGAAAATAGATAATGGAGGTGAATTTTGTTTGTTGGAGTTTGATAACTTTTGTGTAGATCATGGTATAAGAAGAATTAAGGTTGTTCCTTATTCCCCTCAAAAAAATGAGGCATCAGAATAGTTAAATAGAACCATTCTTGAGAAAGCACGGTGTATGTTTTCCAATGCCGATTTGGGCAAAGAATTTTGGGCGGAAGCCTGTAATATAGCAGTCTATTTAATCAATAGGACTTCTTCTCGTCTAGAGTTTGGTATTCCAGAAGAGGAATGGCTGGAAAAAAGGATTTCATACTCACACATCAAAGTTTTTGGGTGTGAAGCTCATGTTCATTTCCCAAAAGAAAGAAGGACGAAGCTGGATTTCAAGTCACAAAAGGGCATATTCATGGGATATGGAGAAGACCAATTCAGTTATAGAGTTTGGGATTTGGTTGAAAAGAGAATTATCCACAAGCGTGATGTCATTTTTAATGAACAAAAATTTCCAGCTCTCGCAGACATTGATAAGTCTGAAAAGGAATGTACATTTCTTTCAAAATACCTTCAAATGGTATTGCCTCAACTCATCAAGGAAGAAGTTCCCTTAAGATAACTCCAAATTTCATTCTAATTCCTCCCTCTCAATCCTCATGAAGTGAGGATGATTACCCACATCTATTCGATAGAGAACAGAGAAATGTGATTGAGGATAGTCCAAGTTTTTTTAGAAGGGGATATTCTCTTCCCTTCCCCTGTCCATATCACTTCCAGCCATAGTCCTCATGACAACAGGGAAGAAACTTATGGCAGCAGGGACATCCCTGGCTTTCATGGTAGAGAAGAAATACCACATGGTAGAGAAGAATCTATTCACGACAGAGAACTAAGAAATTCTCTGTTACCTCGTGACAGTCTTCAAACTCCTCACAGTAGTCATGAAATACCACACGACAGTCATGAAACATCACATGATAGGGATGGAATAGCTCATGACAGGTTTGAAGATCCACTGTCAACTCACGATAGGGATATCAATGCACACAAAAGCTATGAAGTTACTCACGGCAGAGAGAAAACACCACACAATTTTGCCTCTTCTAGTAATGAAGACCTCATGACATCTAATCTTCCCCGCACTACTCATGCAATGGAGGAGAACCCACGCATGTCTGTGAACTATGAATAGAATTTTCCTATGCGTGGGCTATTTGAAAAATTGTAGGAGAACCCATGCATGCCTGCCTATACATGGGATGCTGGGAACAATACACAAGAAGATACATGGTTTGATTCTATGCATAATGAAGGTTTGAATGGTAGAAGCCAGTTGGAGGATTCAAAACTTGGTGAAAATAGGCAGAATTCACAAAAATTATCTGTTGTGAAATCATCTAGTAAAACTAATATGGGAAATGAAGATAATCAATTAAAGAGAATCCATTCTCTTGAAATAGATCATCCTAAATTGAGAAGATCCTCAAGACAAAGGAAAGTTCCAGCAAAATTCTCTAATTATCAGCTACTATGTGCTGAAGAGGCAGAGCCAGAGCTGTTAATTTTTGAGAAAATAAAACTTGCAAATTATAAAGAAGCATGTACAAGGAGTGATAAGAACAATTAGTTTGTTGCTATGATAGATGAAATGCGTTTTCTTGATAAAATGACACATGGGATTTGGTTGCTCTTCCACCAAATTGAAAACCACTCAAGAACAAGTGGGTTTAAAAATTGAAAGACAAAGGAGGAGGTCAAAAATGGTTCAAATATCGGTTGGTGGTAAAAGGATATACTCAGAAATAGGGGATTGATTTCGCTGAAATATTCTCTCTAGTCATGAAGATGACATCCATCTGAACAGTATTGGGATTACCAGCCATTTGGGATCTTGAGTTAGAGCAGTTAGATGTTAAGACAACATTTTTACATGGAGACATAAATGGGGAGTTGAATATGCATTAGCTTGAAGGTTTTATGAAAAAGGGGTAGGAACATCTCTATTGACGGCTGAAGCGTAGTTTGTATGGGCTCAAACAAGCCCCAAGGCAGTCGTATGTTAAGTTTGACTCCTTCATGCTTGAACATAATTTTATCAGATGTGAATCTAATCTCTGCATTTACTACAAGACACTCCTGAATGGTGAATTTGTCATTCTTCTTCTCTATGTTGATGACATGTTAGTAGTGGGCACAAGTTCAAAAATTGTTAGTGAGCTGAAAACTAAATTGGCAAGTACATTTGCTATGAAAGATTTAGGGGCAGCCAAGAAGATTCTTGGTATGACTATCACCTGGGATAGGAAGAAGAAAGTAATTACATTGTCACAAAAGGAATACATTGACAAAGTAATTCAAAGATTTGGTATGGATGATGCACATAACATTTCTACTCCACTTGCTTCACATTTTTAGCTATCAGCTAATTTATGTCCACAAACACAAGAGGAAAAGGAATATATGGAGGACATCCCTTACAAATTTGTAGTTGGTAGCATTATGTATGCTATGGTTTTGACACATCCTGACATTGCTCATGTGGTGGGAGTTGTGAGTAGATTCATGAGAAATCCTGGGAAGACCCATTGGGAGGTCGTCAAATGGATATTAAGATATCTTAAAAGCACTTCAAATTTGGTCTTATGCTCTTGTAACAATAATGAATAGTTAAGGGGATTCATGGATTCAAATCTTGCCATAGATTTGGATAAGTGTAGATCTACTACTGGTTACACATTCATGTTCACTAGAGCTGCTATTAGTTGGGCCTCAAGGCTGGAACATTTTATTGCTCTTTCTTCTACTGAAGCTGAGTATTTGGCACTTTCTGAAGGTGCTCGGTAGATGATGTAGTTGCAATGATTACTTGGTGAAATGAAGTATAAACAAAATGATTATGTTCTATTCAGTGACAGTCACATCACCATCTTTATGGCTCATAATCATACCTCTCAGTGACGTTCAAAACACATTGACATCCATGCTCACTTTGTTCAACACATGGTTGAAGAGGGAAGGTTCAAGGTTGAAAAGATTGACACTAAGATCAATCCGATAGATATATTCACAAAAGTTGTAACCAAAGAGAAGTTCAAATGTGCAAGAACTTCTCTTGGACTTGTTAAATTGAAGTAAGTCAACATGTAGAGTAGGGGAATGCTTGAACAACTAAATTATCTGTTGACTTCCAGTGGGAGTTTGTTGGCATTGGAAGGCTAATGGATTTTTGTATGTTGTAGCCTTGCACATTCAGCTGCTTAGTATGAGCTTATAAATAAGACTCTTCCTTTCATTTGTAAACATTCTGATTTGAGGTTAATATAATTCTTCTTCTCTCAGTGTGAACGTAGCTACTATTGTCATGAACCATGATAAGTAGCATGTTCTCTATTATTTGCAATCTACTCTTTAATTCTATTTTTCTGGCCATTTATTTCAAACTCTTTAAATTCTACACTCCATAGTATGCATATGTAAAATTCATGAAACTGTGTAGAACAAATTCTAAATAAAAGGTGAATGCAACCACCAAGGTTTACAATTCTAATAAAGTTATACTAATTATTTTTTAGATAGAGGATAAAGTTGATTAAGATATGACAATTGGTTAGATGCTTCTTGATCTCTTTTTGTTTCCAATGTTACAATTACGTTTAACACATTAATAGTGTATTAAGTGTGAGATTTAAAAAATAATTTGAATTTAATATAAATATTTATCTAGGTTTTCATTTAATATTTATCTATGTTGACATGTGTATAATTTTTTAATGAATAAAATTCTTGTTATACACTAAGTTTGTGCCTTTGTCTCAAGCTCTTGTAGTATTGATAACCTAGTATAACATGGGAATCATCTCTAGGTTGTGGGACCTATGCTAATAGATATGAGACCTCTAGGTTCCAGGTTGGTTCCTCTTGGATAATCACCTTAATTTGCTTCTAGACATGAAAGTAAACTTTTGAGGGAAAGGGATAGAAGGAATCCTTGGAAAGGGAAATGACTTGAAAGAAAACTACCTACTAGGTGATACATCGAAATTAGGGTTTGGATCTCAGTATAGAGGAATGGAATCAATGAAATGCTTAGGTCTAGTAGGTCACAACTTACTGAATAGGCTTGCATAAGTGTTCATAGGAGGGCCTAAACATAAGGCACAACTTATGACCTAGAAGCAGACATTCACTTCTGCAATTCGGTGTAGGATTAAGACAAGACTATTAGGGGGCTGAAGTATACCCACAAAACATCTAAATCAAATCAAACACAATAACACACATAATTATAGAAAGTAAGAGGGATCAGGAACCCTAAGATATCACTGAAAACATCATATATTTCAATCCAATAAGAGATAATCTAAACAAGGAAGCATAGGGACATTAAGAATTGTCACAAAATACCTCTGCAACACCTAAATTATCAATGAAAGATTACAGAATGTGGAAAACCATAGGGTTGGAAGAAATGCCATGGATAGCTTTCCAAGAAAGAGACTTTCTTCTTTACAAAATGTGAACTCTAAGCACTAAGGCTCCAAAAATACAATATATACATACTCAACTACATGCGGGCAAGAGTAAAAAAACCAACCTAACTAGGGTTACATAGGTATAGCAATACAACATCAAACCCTAGGGTACTGATCACCTATTAATGAAAATCTCTGAGAACCGATGATTAAATCATATCTTTCTTTATTTGCTGATCCTTCTGGACTGAAAACACCTGTAGACACAACAACCTTGACCTACCAACCCACCTGCAACTCCACTGAGCCATGAAGGCTCACAATCTGATCATAATTCCTTGGATAACAGTACCACTTGAATGATGTAGCCAACTCTTTCTAGCACTTCCTATCATGAAAATGCAGCAAAGGACCCTACAAATGCTGGCCAATAGTCATCTCCATCATCTTCACAACCACAACTATCCTGAGACTTTATTTCCTGAGGTACCCAATGTCGTGCATGGCCAAAAGAGAAAAATAATAGCAAAACCCTCACAGAGATATTCAAATTTGTACTACAATGGCAAGCCAGTCATTTTAAAACATAACTGTCGATCCCCTCTAACTCTCGACAAATAAACAGCTCAAATCTATCCTAAAACGGTTGTGAAACCCTTTTGAAAAGTTCAAATCCATCTCAGCACACGAAAGCCAATGAAGATCGAGCACGTCAGCATATTAGAAAGTTCAGACCCACCATGAACCTTCCCTCTTTTAAGTCATTCAGCGACTATGCAACCAAAGACTTCTTTCTAATTCATAGAATCCTTTTTGTAACCCTGGTCTGGTTAAGCGATTCAGTGAACAAGGCTTTTTGCTAAATCACTAGGTCTTTCTAATAACCCTAGTTACATTAAGGGAACACGGGAAAACCCTTTGGTCATTGATTTGAAAGATCTTAAACTAACCCTGGGCCCAGGCTACCATATGTCACTCTTTCATTCACCCTTGGCTACTCTATAGACATACACCTCAGTAGCCTTCTGATGACAGACCCACTAAAGATAAGATTTTGATCCAACGACCGACGCATGATCTCATGGCCACCGAATATTCCTTGCATCTTTATGCCAGCCGTAGATCTATATTAGACCGGGACCCCTCTAAAAAATGGACCCACCTATAACCTTGTCAGCACTCAGTAACCAATCACAAACCTCCAAATCACTTTCACCTGGCATCAGACCCACCTGACAGAGGCTTGAACACTTGGCAAAACGGACGGCCAGTGCATAATCTCATGGCTCTGACACCATTCATGAGAACACATGCCAGCTGTAGATCTCAATCCTTCTGACATTTCTACAGGCATTTTAACATGGCCCCACTGACATATCCCTAATCATTATGTGGACCAATCAGAAGCTGCCATTTGTATATACGTAGCAGTGGACCTGCCAGGCATGAAGAGTTACGTCATCGAGGAGAATCAACAGTTGTCTTAAGTTCGCAAACTTCTAACACATTTCATGAGAAAACACACTAGCCGTTAGATGAAAAGAGGACTGACAACCGAGCCCGCTAACAAATTAGAAGTCACCTCCTTTCGACCAATGAAAAGCCTCCAAGTAGGACACTGTGGCAGTGGACCCACAAAAGCTTGAAGCGCTGAAAAAAAGGGAAGATTGACGGTTGTCATAAGATTGCAAGCCTCTGACACATGCTATGACATCTTACAACAACTGTTGATCTCATCAACTAGGACCCCACTTATCACTTAACCCCGGAGGTCTTAGCAAATGTGTGGCCAAAGGAAAATTGCTCAGTCACTGAATAGAACTCTTAACCTCGGTTAAGTCCGAAGAATGCGTGAACAAGGCACTCACAGAATCGCTAAACCAAAAGTCTTACCTGGGGTTACAATTAGTGAATGCTCAACTAAAGGCAATCTACGGAGTCACTGAATACTTAAGGGAGCTGCCATTTCATTTTGTGACTAGGAGAAACACTGTAGTTGCTAATTCGCCGAGAGAAAAAGGTAACTGTCAGAGAACTTAGAGAACTAGTGACCGAAGGGAAATTAAAAGCACATGGATATTGGGACTTTTAAGTTTCCAAAAAAGTAATAGCCAAATAGAATGAGGTGCTTAGGGTTTTCAGGGTTAATTTAGCACCAACGACTACTTTTTTTGAATTTTTAAACTATAGACCAGGGAATTAAAAAGATTGTAGAAGCCAGGAAACAAGAGATAAATTCATGAAAATTTTAGGGATGCCTAGCAAGGGAAAAATAGAGACCCTGGAGTAGATTTGGCCAAATTTTACACGGATATGAAAATTAGGGTAACATTTTGGTGATTTCTGCTGGATGTCAGCCTGCTAGACATGGATTAGTGGCCTTGACATATCCATTGGGCATGGGGCCTGAAAAATAAAAAATTCTCATAGGGAGACAGAACTGGAACTGGAGAGACAAACTTGTGCAAAGGCACTTCTTGAAAAGCATGAAACTAACCTAGAAAATAGGGAAAGAAAGCAGGGAAACTTATTTACAAAAATTTACAGAGAGGGGTTAACCTCAAAATAGGGCTTCAAGTGGAAACCATTTACTGATATTGGTAGGGGAACTCCTTCTAGAGTTTCTATTTGAAAGGCATTAGGGCCCCTGCATTCTGTGATTACAAATGGTCCACGCCAAAATGAATCAAATTTTGTGTGCCTACTAGGTCTGGATCTGAACTCATCCCATTTGAGGACTACATCCCCAACATTGAAATTCCTGACCCTGGCTCTTTTGTCAAAACTCCTCTTTGTTTGAATCTGATGGAATTCCATATCCTGCATTGATTTGTTTATGATCTCCTCCAATTCCATCAACTAAGCATGTCTGATCTATAAAGGATCTCCCTCTTCAAATAGGGCATACTAAGTAGCTAGGTCCAGGGCTGGCAATTCAGCTGAGATGGACAACTTGGCCTCTCTGCCATACACTAGCATATAAGGAGAATTACCAATGATTTTCTTTGGGGTAACTCTATCTAACCACACTACAGACCTGAGCTTAGTATGCCAATCTCTCTGATTCTCTTGAAGAGTCCATTGAATTGAGGGTAATAATTGGAACTGGTACTTAGATAGATGCCATTCTTGACTGCCCACTCTGAGACTTTGAGGCCTGTGAATGCCAATGCATTATCTAAAATTATGGAATCAGGAGTGCCAAACCTATGAACTATATCATCATAAAAGCTTAAGACAACACTCTCATTGGCCTATTTTAATGCAATTGCTTCTATCCATCTGGTGAAGTAATCTTTTACAGTGATTATCCATTTATGGCCTGCACTAGATGGAGGGTTGATCATGCCAATGAAGTCTATGCCCCACTTCATGAAGGGCTGCTCTATTCTGATTGGTTGTAGGGGCAAGGCTGCAAGCCTTTCTTTTCCTACAAACATGGCACACTTGATGCATTTTCTCACATAATCATGGCTATCCTTGAAGATAGACGGCTAGTAGTACCTGACCCTCATGATTTTAAAAGAAGTAGTCCTAGGGGAAAAGTGACCTCCAGAAGGTCCATCATGAAACTCAAATAGGATATCAGTTATCTTTTCTAAATCTATGCATCTTAAAAGGACACCACTATGATCCTTTCTAAAAAGAACTTCATTTATCAACACAAAAGGAACATACTGTAACCTATAATACCTCCTTTTTGCTAAATCTAGGCCTGCAGGACATTGTCCTGTCTTCAAATAATTGATCATATTAGGCAACCAGCTTGTTGCCTTGGCTTGTTCTTCTGTAGAATGCACCACCAGATATGCATCTATTTTCTCTAATTTCTTTGAACCCTCATTTGATGCCAAATGTTCACAAAGACCTCTTCCTCTAACCAGCTTGGTAGTTTGAATATCTATGTCATATTCCATCACCTTGGTGATCCAGCAGACTCTTTTCTCATTTAGGTCCTTGGAAAGCAAACACTCTTTGACACTTGGATGAGTAACTTTCAAGTGTACCTTGCTATGGGTTAACAAATATATAAACTTTTTAAGGCTCTTCACCACAACAAGCACATGTTTTTCTACAAAAGCGTATCTCTGTTCATATTCTTCTAAACATTTGCTAAAGAAAGCAATAGGCTCCTCCGATCCATCTGAATTTTCTTAGGTCAACATTGTAGATATAACAACATGACCTCCATAAGCATAAAGGATAAAATCCTTACTAAAATTTGGGTTTAGGAGGGTAGGGGCTTCTGTTAAGGCCTCTTTGATAGCTTGGAAATTGACTCTCTCTTCTTTGGTCCAACTGAAAGCTGAACTCTTCTTTAGCATGGTTGTCAAGGGCTTGAGTAAATTTGCAACATTAGGCAAGAACCTCCTAACAAAATTAATTTTTCCTTTGAAAGATTGAAGACTTTTCTTGTGATGTGGTAGGAGTAGCTCTAGGATAGCAGTAATTGTCTCAGGATCTACTGTGATCCCTTCTTTGGATACTACATATCCCAACAATTTTCCTTCATGAACTACAAACACACATTTCTTGGGATTAAGAGATATCCAAAACTCTCTACACCTTTCAAAAATCTTTCTCAAATGTTTGATGTGATCTACTGCATGTTTATAATAGACAGTTATGTCATCTAAGTAGACCACCACAAACTTGTACTTGAGGCTTTTAAAGGCCATATCCATTACCTTTTGAAATGTAGCACCTACATTTGACAAACCAAAGGGCATCTTTTGATAAGCCATGGTTCCCCACTTGGTTGTAAACGCAGTCCTATATTGATCCTCTTCATTAACTAGGATCTTATTGTATCCTGAATAGCCATCCAATAGTGAAAATCTCTCAGATCCAGAGACACATTATAGAATTTGTTCCATAGAGGGTAATGGATGGTGGTCTTTTAATGAGGCCCTATTAAGATCCTTGAAGTCAACACATAACCTCAATTCCCCATTCTTCTTCCTGATAGGAACAAGGTTGGAAACCCAACTAGTATGCTTAATGGGGTAGATGATACCACTTTCTATCAATTTGAGTACTTCTTTATGCATAAGTGGCTCAAGCTTGGGATTAACAAGCCTTTGCTTCTGCCTCATTGGTTTGGCATTAGGTTCTAATTCAATAGTGTGTTGAGGAAGGGTAGGGTCAAAACCTTTGAGATCCTCATATTGCCATGCAAAAACATCACTGAATTCTTTGAATAATTGAGTATAATCTTGCTTTTCCAAATTAGTATTTACCTTTCCAAATTGTAGGCTCTTACCTGGTTCCAACTCTAATTCAACACAATGTTCTTATTGGACTACCAGGCCAGCTTTGCTTCTCTTAACTTCATCATCCTTGTTGAAGACAGTCTCTAAGGTAACCAGACCTCTAGGCATCTTATTGGACTTGAGTTGTATCACTTTATCACCATAGTTTTGTGATAGCCTATCTTGATTATGCTCTGTAAAGACATCTTCTTCAAACAAGAATTGTAGAATTTCTTCATCATTTTCAAACACCCGCCAATTGACATCATTATCAAGAATAGATGGTCTGAAAATTACTTTGATATGCTATTGATCTATTCCTTTTGAAATGCTATTTGGAATATCATACTGAGATCCAACAGCAGCTAACCTATCTGCATTTTGATTTAGCTTCCTAGGGATAGCAACAATATTGAAAGCATGGAAATCTTCAATTGCATCCCAAACCCTATGTTTGTATGCTTTCAAAGTGTCATTTTTGGTTGCGCTTATCCCTCTTCCTTGGTTGACAACTAACTCACTTTCACCATAAACTTTTAGGGCGTTAAGCCCTCTTTTTCTAGCCCGTTCTAGTCCATTGACTATACTTTCATATTCTGTAGTATTGCTAGTGCAGGAGAAATTGAATCTAAAGGCAATATAATACCTTTCTCCTTTTGGGGACACTAACATAGCACCACCACCAGAATCATGTCTACTTCTAGCTCCATCAAAAAATAGTTCCCAAACCTGATTGCTCTGATCCTCTGAATCAATATCTTCTTTAAGAAGGCTTGGCTCTATGGATCCACTTTCTTGTATTAAATAACTTCCCAAACCAGAATCCCAAACAAGATTTTCTTGGGCCTCTAAAGCTCTTTTATCTAGAAAAATATTAGGGATACTCTCTATCTTTGTGTTTGCTTCACTAATAGTTTGGAAGTCACTGTCATCAAATATGGGGTAGTTTACATTGATGGCATTGGACACATATGGCTCTATATGGTGTGCTGCTAATGGTTCTAACTTAATGGTGACCTTGGTCCCATACCTTATATGAAATAGCATGTGAGACCAGTCAGAAGATAGATAGCCTCCTATCTTAGTTGTAAACTCCCTTGAAAGTCATATAGCAAATAATGTAGGGAGATCTATGATGTATATATCAAGGAGGATGGAAAAATTAGGACTAGCATGAAGGATTAGACTAGTATCTTTGGACATGCCTATAGTATTGATTGAGGATCCATCAAGTTGTGTAACCTTCTTTTGGAAGGGCTCATATTTTAGTCCTAATTGGTCAGCTACTTTCTTGGGCATTACAATACTAGTAGCTCCACTATCCACCATACAATTATGTACTAAAGATTTTCCAATAATTAAAGATATATAAAAGGGAGGTGACTTTGAATTCCTACCTTGTGTGGCATTGCATTTGGAGTTGCTACTTGGAGCCTCCTTTTCTTGATCAATGTTAACCAACACTAGCTTTGCAGCCTCTTTTGTCAGTTGAGGATTTGTTACTTCAGTCATGGTGCTCTTCAAAATTTCAGTTTATCCTTGAAGAGCCAAAGAGTCCCACATGGACATGGTGACATTCACCTTCTTCATGCTATCTATGATATTATAAGGTGTCACAATGTGTACTCTTTCTTGTGTCTTTGGCATGACAGGCTCCACATTTTTTGGAATTTGGCATTCTTTGCTTGTAATGACAGGAGCCTCCTTAGGTGTGATGGGAGTGGCTTGCTGCAATGGTTCTGCAGATGTGGTGGCTTTAGCATTGGAATCTTCTCTTTCCATGTCTTGAGCTCTCCTTTTTGCTCTCATATAGGCAACAAAAGAAACTTCATCATTGACTCCATTGAAGTCGGGTTGCTCCCAATTGAAAAGAGCAGTCTCATTTTCTTGCGGCTCTTGTTGAGGAACTGACCCACTGGATGAAGCCTTTGATTGAGCTTGTGAGGCATTTTGAACCATCAGAGCTTGGTTCATCCATCCATTTGAACATGTAGCCTGATTATGAGGCTGATTACAAGGAAAACACCATTCATTCTCCATCACCATATTATTTTGACTAGGAACCACATCCCTCACCGAATTTGCAGATTTTAGAGGTGCAGGGTTATATGGTTGGAATGGTCTTTGATTAAAGCTTTATCTTTGTCCTTGATAACCTCCTTGGTATGATGCCCTATTTTATTGATAAGGCTATCCTTGATTTTGATATTGCTGATTAGGACCTTGGCCTTGTGTCTGAAAGGGTGGTATGATTGACCTTGTTTCTTCAAATTTTTAACCTCTTTAGTCAAGGTCTGCAACAAATTGGTCATTTCTTGCTTACTACTTTCTTGACTACTCTTTATCTCTTGTAACTCTTCAGAGAAACTAGTTGTTAGCTCTTGACCACTAGTACTAGCCTAAGGGGCTAATATGGTGGGAATAGGGGTAAATGGGGGTACTTGGGTAGGTGTAATGGGTTGAAGGCTAGGAAAGATGGGCATTAGTGGCCTTCTAGCAATCATGCCTACTTGGATTAAATAATTTCCAGCCCTGACAGCTATGTCAAAATCTTGGGGTAAAGAAGTACCACCCATACACTGGATCATGACAGAAATTTGGTCATTCAAACTTTGCAAGTGGTATAGAAAAGCATGGTCAACTGATGGTCTTACAGAGACTAGAATTCTATTCCATGTTTTAAGGAATCTACTATTGTAGTCTATCATTTTCTCTTGAGGGTCTCTCTTAATAGTTGTTAAATGCTCAACTAGAGACAAGTTATCTGATTTATCCTCAAAATGTTTACTTAATGCATCCCCTAACTCATCCCATGAAGTAATAGAACCAACAGTTAGAGTTCTAAACCATTCAATAGCCTTACCTTTTAGAGAGGCTGCTAATAATTTTTTGGCCACATCCTCTTGAGTAATATTGTGTATGTTGCATATGGTGGTCACATCTCTTATGTGTTCAAAAGCAGTTGCCTGCCCTTCACCTATGAAGTCAAGTATACTCTTTAGTGCTACCAAGGGCAGATCATGATGTTGAGCAAAGGCCAATGAGCTACCCTGATTGAAAGGTGCAAATGAAAATGGTCTAGCCATTGTAGGAGTTGGAATCTGAAGATTAACAACTATATGAGCTGTATTTGCTGTTGGGTTTGAATATTCTTCTAGATCTCTGGTTAGAGATCTGCCTCTTCTTTTGGAATGAAATGGAAAAGGTCTCCTTTCTGAAGTATCAGGAGGTGTAGACTAAACTCTCCTTGTAGGGGATGTTCTTTGAGTTGACCTACCTTTGTGACTTCTTTTTGAGGGCAACTCTAAAAATTTAGTGGGTCTTGAGCTTCTAGTCTCAATCTTCCTCATAAAAATTTGAACAAGGTTGGCCTGAATCTTTGAAATCAGTGGAGTCACTAGATATACTTGATAGAACAACCTCTAAAGGCCTGTACTATGCAATCTGTATATCAAAGATAGCATGTCTTTAACATGAATCTGATCTTCTTGTGTAGTCCCACTAGGCATGCCAGAATTGTTATACACTGGCACCAAGGTGGGGAATTCTTAATCTTAAGCCTGTATTGATAGTCCTTGTCTATTGAACTTCTCTAATCCTTTTGCAGATGAACCAATAGGAGCACCTTTGAACTTCAATATGATCTTTACTATCCCATCGGGCATGCCAGAATTGTTATACACTAAGTTTATGCCTTTGTCTCAAGCTCTTGTAGTCTTGATAACCTAGTATAACATGGGAATCATCTCCAGGTTGTGGAACCTATGCTAACTAATATGAGACCTCTAGGTTCTAGGCTGGTTCCTCTTGGATAATCACCTTAATTTGCTTCTAGACATGAAAGTAAACTTTTGAGGGAAATGGATAGAAGGAATGCTTGGAAAGGGAAATGACTTGAAAGAAAACTACGTACTAGGTGATACACTGAAATTAGGGTTTGGATCTCAGTATAGAGGAATGGAATCAATGAAAGGCTTAGGTCTAGTAGGTCACAACTTATTGAATAGGCTTGCATAAGTGTTTCATAGGAGGGCCTGAACATAAGGCACAACTTATGACCTATAAGTAGACATTCACTTCTGCAATTCAGTATAGGATTGAGACAAGACTGTTAGGGGGCTGAAGTATACCAACAAAACATCTAAATCAGATCAAACACAATAACACACAATTATAGAAAGTAAGAGGGATCAGGAACCCTAAGATATCACTGAAAACATAATATATTTCAATCCAATAAGAGATAATCCAAACAAGGAAGCATAGGGACATGAAGAATTGTCACAAAATACCTCTACAATACTTGAATTATCAATGAAAGATTATAGAATGTGGAAAACTAGAGGGCAAGAAGAAATGCCATGGATAGCTTTCCAAGAAAGAGACTTTCTTCTTTACAAAATGTGAACTCTAAGCACTAAGGCTCCAAAAATACAATATATACATACTCAACTGCAGGAGGGTAGGAGTCAAAAAACTAACCTAACTACGGTTACATAGGTATAGCAATACAACATCAAACCCTAGGGTACTGATCACCTATTAATGAAAATCTCTAAGAACCGGTGATTAAATCATATCTTTCTTTGCATATAGATCCTTCTAGATTGAAAACACTTGCAGACACAACATCCTTGACCTACCAACCCACCTACAACTCCACTGAGCCATAAAGGCTCATAATTAGATCATAATTCCCTGGATAATAGTACCACTTGAATGATGGTGCCAACTCTTTCTAGCACTTCTTGTCATGAAAACGTGACAAAGGACCCTATTGACGCCGACCAACAGTCATCTCCATCACCTTCACAACCACAACTATCCTAAGACTTTATTTCCTGAGCTTCCCGACATCGTGCATGGCCGAAAGAGCAAAAGAATAGAAAAACCCTCACAGAGATATTCAAATTTGAACTGCAATGGCTTGCCGGTCATTTTAAAATATAACTGTCAATCCCCTCTAACTCTCGGCAAATGAACAGCTCAGATCTATCCTAAAATGGTTGTGAAACCCTTTTGAAAAGTTCAAATCCATCTCAGCACACTAAAGCCAATGAAGATCGAGCATGTCAGCATATTAGAAAGTTCGGACCCACCACGAACCTTCCCTCTTTTAAGTCATTCAGCGACTACATGAATGAAGACTTCTTTCTAATTCATGAAATCCTTTTCGTAACCCTAGTTTGGTTAAGCAATTTGGTGAACAAGGCTTTTCATTGAATCGCTGGGTCTTTCTAATAACCCTGGTTACATTAAGCGAACATGAGAAAACCCTTTGGTCACTAATTCGCAAGATCTTAAACTAACCCTGGGCCTAGGCTGCCATATGTCACTCTTTCATTCACCCTTGACTACTCTACTGATATACACCTCGATAGCCTTCTGACGATGGACCCACTAAAGATAAGATTTTGATCCAACTGTGGGCGCATGATCTCATGGCCACCAAATATTCCTTGCATCTTTACATCAACTGTAGATCTATATTAGACCAGGACCCCTCTGACAAATGGACCCACCTATAACCTTGTCAGCACTCGGCAACCAATTGTGAACCTCCAAATCACTTTGACCTGGCATCGGACCCACCTAACAAAGGGTTGAACACTTGGCAAAATAGATAGCCGTCGCATAATCTCATGGCTCTGACACCATTCATGAGAACACACACCAGCTGTAGATCTCAATCCTTCCGACATTTCTGAAGGCGTTCCGACATGGCCCCACTGACATATGCCTAATCATCATTATGTGGACCAATCAGAAGCAACCATTTGTATATACGTAGCAGTGGACCCACCAAGCATGAAGAGTTACATCATCGAGGAGAATCAATAGTTGTCTTAAGTTCACAAACTTCTGACACATTTCATGAGAAAACATGCCAGCCGTTAGATCAAAAGAGGACTGACAACCGGGCCTGCTAACAAATTAAAAGTCATCTCCTTCTGACCAATGAAAAACCTCCAAGTAGAACACCATGGTAGTGGACCCACAAAAGCTTGAAGCAGTGAGAAAAGGGAAGATCGATGGTTGTCGTAAGATCGCAAACCTCTAACACATGCTATGACATCTTACGACAACTGTTGATCTCATCAACTAGGACCCCACTTATCACTTAACCCCAGAGGTCTTAGCGAATGCGCGGCCAAAGGAAAATCCATCAGTCACTGAATAGAACTCTTAAGCTTAGTTAAGTTTGAAGAATGCGTGAACAAGGCACTCGTAGAATCGCTAAACCAAAAGTCTAACATGGGGTTACAATTAGCGAATGCTTGACTGAAGGCAATCCATGGAGTCGCTAAATATTTAAGGGAACCGCCATTTCATTTTGTGACCAGGAGAAACACTACAGTCGCTAGTTCACCGAGAGAAAAGGGTAACCGTTGGAGAACTTAGAGAACTGGTGACTGAAGGGAAATTAAAAGCATGTGGATATTGGGACTTTTAAGTTGTCGAAAAAGTAACAGCCGAATAGAATGAGGGGCTTAGGGTTTGCAGGGTTAATTTAGCACCAACGGCTACTTTTTTTGAATTTTTAAACTGTAGACCAGGGAATTAAAAAGATTGCAGAAGCCAGGAAAGAAGAGATAAATTCATGAAAATTTCAGGGATGCCTGGCAGGGGAAAAATAGAGACCCTAGAGTAGATTTGGCCAAATTTGCATGGATATGAAAATTAGAGTAACAATTCTATATTACTATTTATGAAATACTATTACACATACTTTAAAAAAAGCAGTGCATATAAATTTAGATAGAACAATAGCTTCAATTATTAAACCATAGAACAAAGTTTTCAAGTAGTGAGAGTAGTAGAAAATGGATAAGAATGATGGTTTTGGTCATTGAGTTTACTCCATTTATTAGCTGGATTTGGCATGTACATCAAAGGATCATACTCATCCACATCTTTTTGCATTTTATTATCTTCTTCTTCATTTGCATATCTAGGTGAGATAGCAAGAGCCAAACAAGTGAATTTTGTAGAACCAAACCAACTATTAGCACATCTTAATCGTTGGAGATTTTGAGCATCGAATAGTAGTCTATAGCCAACTCCACTAACCACAATCACTTGTAATAGTAAGTAGAATTCCATTAGCAATTATTCTAATTTATTTTACTAAATATGCTACAACCATGGTAGAATACACAAGGGAAGTATTCTTAAGGAGAAGATGGAGATGGAAAAACTTAGGAAACTACACAAGGAGCAATATCTCGATTATCAATTAGTAACTATAAGCAAGCCACTTCAACTATAAATTTATTAGATTGAGCTTTAATATCCAATAGATCATTATATCAAATCATAGTTTGAGTACAAATAAAAACATAATGATCATCAAAATAATTAATAAAGGTGAGTAAAATTGTATCTCTCCATATGATGTACAAAATTTCTAATATAAAACGATGCCAAATAATAATGAATTTGATAAGGATATAAGAAGAATGTCTTGAAACAATAATATGTAAAGAAATATGTTTTGGTTTTAATGAATCGTGTATTTAGGTCAATACATTATGAGCATTGACAAAAAACCAAGAAATATGTTTGAGGGATGTCTAGTTTCTACAAAAGGAATAACTTACAGAATTTTCAATGTGATAGAATTAAGAAAATGTGAGACCTTTGAAAATAAAACATAAGGCAAAGTAAGCCAATTTTGGTTCCAAAATTATCAATCAAGTAGATGATGTGAAATTTATGTTTCCAAACAAAATTTGGTCATTATAAATGTCACCATTGATTCAAGGTTGGAAACATGTGCAAGTGAGGGAGAGATCTATTGATATCCTTTCCAAGGTTTATAATTGTAGAAATCAGTGTCTAGACACAACTTTAGAGATCTCCACCCAAGCATGTGGGAATCAATATTGATTTCATGAATCATATTATATAATATGGCATTTATATCTACTTCAATACTATCATGATCTTGTCTAATAAGAAAAAATTAAAATTTCACATCATTCAATCAAAGGAGACTTGTGCAATTTTGAAATTTTTTTGAAGTAGATTTACTTTTTTCTCTAAGAACCTTAGAGCATGAACAATTGGAACCTCTAGTATAAGACAATTGTTCCCTTCTAAAAGTGGAAACTATATTTATTTATTTATTTATGACTAAATAAAGGTACTAGAGGTAGAACTAATCTAGAGAAGAAAAAAATTATGACATCCTAGTTTATTCTAATGTTATTTTATCCCAAAATTCACTTTACTTTTAATGTTAAATTTTATAATTAAAAGACTATGATGACCAATTTCATTTTTAAAAAATTATATAATAGAAATGTCGAAAGATAGATAATGTGACACAAAACATTATTTAGGATTTATTTTCCTTATGGGTATGAAGTTTGTGTTGAGTATAAAGTCACCCCAATCATCTAAATTGCTATGAAATGTAGAACAAATCCTTACCCACTCAATGGATTTCATTTTGATATATATGTTGAAAGAATGTTGTGAAAAATATTTTTACCTTCATGTAGGAAATGAAAAAGGAAACACAACATGAAGACTAATAAAAATGAGAGGAAAAAAGCCTCTTAGAATGAAAATAACATTTGTTTGCATGATAGAAGAAACACATGCTCTTTTAAATTATTTTGAAAAGGTTCACATATCCCACATGTCCAGGGAAGCCAACCAAGTTGCTGGCTAGTTTGCCAACTTGGCTATAAAAAAGGATGCAATAATAAGATGGCATCATGATGGAGATTTCCCTGATGTGGTGAAGGATTTAGTCGAGAGGGATAGATTCCAAGGAAAGGAGGGAATCATTAATGATAATAATTAATTGTAATGTGTTTTATTGGATGTTCCATTCCATAAAAGAAAAGTACCGAATGGACATGAAGGTTAATAATTATGCATCACTTTCGCACGCTTTCTAGGTGTTCATTCCCAAGATTAATATCTATTTTCAAAGGCAAAATAGGAGAAAGTTCAGGATGACCATTGTAAGAAAAAATTAGAACAACCACTATCTATCAAACAAGAGTTTTGTCCAAATCTATCTTTGTGTGATGGGGGGGAAAGACATAGAAGGGAGCCCATGAATGATAGTGGGAATCAAAGGAGACACACCAAGGTCTGTAACACTCTACAAAAAGGGGATATCACAACCTTCATTGAAATGTTACATGGAAGTAAGTCAACGGTCACCAAGATTTTTGTGAAAGGCTGGAATAAAGAGTGTGTGGAGATAGAAGTAAAGAATTTCACAGTTACAGAGGAGGTCATCTTGAAAGTCACTAATATCCCCATTGTGGGCAAGAAATTCTACAGGGACCACAAAATCTCTAACACAACTATCAATGATTATGTGAGAGATGAGGATGAGAAGAAAACTATTGTTAAAGTGGGTATGTACTACCAGCTTGAAGGAATAAAAATATTGTGGAAATTTTTTCTCAAAGCTCTGATCTCTTATGTTATACTGGACACAAGGTTTGACAGGATTAGGACCTACCACTTCATGTTGCTAAATCATTTTAGACATGATATGAAGGTTTCCATTCCATTCTACTTGTATTATTCTATAAATAATAATATAAATGGCTTTAGGGAGAAGAATATAGCTAACCCTACTTTACATGAGGGATTGTTACTTTAAATTTATGAATGTCTCAAAGCCTAAACCCTGGAGAAGGAAATTATGGACAACAAGGAAAGAGAAGATGTCTCTGGTTTGGACTATGTCCCCTCATACTTAGATGACAGTGTGGGATTAAAATCAGAGGACCATGAGGAAGAAGAGGTCAAAAAGAAGAAACATGGCTCTTCCTCTAAGAAGAGAACTACGAGTTCGGTCAAAAAATAAAAACACTTCAAAAAATAGGCAAGAATGGAAATCTCCTCAGATGAGGAGTATAATGAAAATGTGGAAGATAGGAATATTGATGAAGAGGAGAATAATTCTAGAGGTGAGGCTAGGAAGAATAGGGAATAAACCATGAGGAAAAATACTAATTTAAAGGGGGAATGCTCAGTCCGACTATCTATAGATCTGGCTATCAGTGAAGATAACACTCCCTCTCTATCTTCTAGAGTCCATGAATAGACTTAGGACCCAAAAACTATGGTTCCTGATGATGACCAAGATGACCTCTCAACCCAGTCCCCAAACCCAAATGACTATTCAAAAGATAAGAACTAGTCCAGAGGGGAGTATCATGACGATGACTCTAGCAAGGGGAAAAAAGTTTGGTGTAACTTCAACATGAACACTGTGAGGATGGGTATTATTAAAAAAACTACGAATCCCAAAATTCTTGAGGACAAGGATGGAAGAATCTAAAAAGAGGATCTGATTAACCCGACCCTAGTTGTCCTGTTAGAAATAGGAAATACGAGGAGGGGGGGGGGTGAATCAGTATTTCACAAAATTTTACTTTTGCCCACTTATGGATATAACAGATTACTTTAGTGCATACAAAGATTATCAAGCTGATTAACAAACATAGTAGTAAATAGAAACAACTCATAACACATGATATGTTCTCGAGGAAACCCTGGCCGAGGGAAAACCCTGGTGGGGATGGTACCCACAAAGATCACTAATCAAAAGTATCTTGTTAGGGATATTGGACCCTGTTAAGAGTCAATTTACAATATATAGTAGATTTGTCATGGTTAAAGGACTTTAGGCCTTGTTAGAAGCCTTAACCCTGTTAGGAGTTAGATTACAAAACTTGATCACCAGCTGAGCTCACTACCCAAATAGGTAATACAAAATGTGTCTGACTATAGTATGATACTTCTTACAACTTCGCATCAATAGCCTTTGCTTCTATCACAATATACAACTATCACAAGTTATCCTTTTCTTTCTTTTCACACATCACATCATTATCATTACATTTCAAGTATGCCTAATATATGAGTTATTAGAGCTAATAACTTTATATGGTGAGCTTCCAAAATATTTATCCAAGAGTAAAAATCTAGGATGACATCCCTTCATAATGTTAAGTCATTATTTTGACAAGCAAAAATAATCCCTTAACTCTTTCGCTAATACTATCTCCAAAACTGTTATGTCTGCAAAAACTATCTTCGGTAAACTTTGAATAACTTCATCCGTACTACTCCAAAATTTATGCGCACTAAGATGAGGTATCCTCATACTCTATAGAAGCTTTAGTTAACTATGCAAACAAAAATATTGCTCCAGTGGACGTCGCCAACTAAATCTTCATCGGGTGCTCTGTCAGGATCACTGTATCCATACTTAGACAATTTCTTCCTTCAACTTGCCATACTTGCATTCTAGATTCTGTGCTCTTAGTAGAGATCATATGTTGCCATAATGACAACATCTATGCATCCACATTAGCCAAATTTCCAACACATCCTTAGTGACAAGGCCAAAGAAATTTAGCTAAACCTTTTCAATAATGCTAAGAACAATATGATAGATCAATTCAGGTCATTTAAATGGATTTTTCATGAACTAGGAGACCTCAAGGAAAAAATCCAAGGAATTGAAAGCAACAAGGATCACAATGCCACTGAGGATTTTCATCACGTAGAATCAAGGGTTAACCAAATGAAGGAAAAGATGAAGAGCCTCGAGGAAACCCTCAAAGGTATTGCAGAGAAGAACTCCAACATCTTGAAGGCCTCAAATGTGCACATCAATTTTCTCATGGATAAAATGGAAGAAAATCTGGATGGTAAGGAAGTGCAGATAATTAAAGATGAAAAAAGGAGAAGCCCAATGAAGTTCTGGGTAAGAGAACAAGGGCCAAGTCCAAGAAGAACAAGGATGAAGAACACTCCAATGACATCCAGAAGATCAAGGAGGTGGCAGAGAAGATGGAGCTTCTTGAGACCAATGTTGTCGTCATGCTCAGGAACCTTTCCTGACCTTTCCTCCTGGTGCTTTTTTTCTATCTTTGTTTTTCCTTGTTTTGACTCTTATGTCTCTGTGGTAGATTTTCTCTTAGCCTGCTTGTGGACTATTTCATCTTTTGTTTCTATTATCTTAAGACTTGATCTCTTTAATGCTTTATTTTAAGATGTAGTGGATTTTAGGAATCCTGCAAAACCTATTTTACATAATCAAAAACATTTTTTTGCATGATATAGAGGTTCTAGGAATGAATAAGAAGATTTATTTCCAATCATAGTGGGACATTATTTTTCCAAAGATGCTTGATATATATAGAAAATAAAGTGAATACCCATAAATCTAAAATGTTTACCATGATTAATTATTTTCCAACTATAGTGATTTAGAAAATGAGTTACATGTGGAAAGAATTATCTCTAATGTTCATTCTTGAGCCATCAAATGATACAGTGAAAGGGCTCACCAAAAAATAGTGGTGTAGCATCAAAATAACATTGAATACCACCTACACACCTCAAAATATATTGATATTGAAGAGTATTACAATTGACTATAATGAAGATGGCTTGGTGCATGCTTGTCATAATTTTTATAGGATTATTTTTTAGTAGAAGCAATCTAGATGGCTATGTATTTTTTGAATATAGCTCCCACTAATCTTTTATACGATAAGACACTATAAGCTCGGTATGGGGTGGTTGTAAGTTTTCAATATCTTATTTCATTCTTTTGGTTGTACTACATATATACATGCTAAACATAATAGAAGGAAGAGGATTAATTTTGGAAGATAATCTACTATATATTTTTGTGGTATAGCATTACCCCAAAATAATTCACTAGAATTTCTTGGAATAAAGCCTCTTATCCTCTACACTAATCAAGGAAAAATTCACCTCTTAGATTCTCATAGCTTCTTTTAAATGTCATGGTATCAAATATAATTTAACCACCCCATATAAACTTTAGCTAAATAGAATTATAATATATTATAATTTAATTAGCATGGAGATAGATTGCTGTATAATTTCTATAACCAACTTGGAGGATACGCTTTGGAGACAATAAATTTGGATAGCTATGTATTCTCTTTATAGATATATCTTCTTTATCTTACAATAGAAACCTTCAATTTATAATTTCAAAATATGTGGTTGGACTACATATGTGCACATTCCACCTAATAGAAGCAATAAGTAATGATGTGATTTTTTATGAGTCATTTTTTTACTCATTAGTGCATAAGGAAGACCCATCAACCTCCTACAGATTTATCTAATGGTTAAAAAAAGGGTTTGAGTATTATTTTCCAAAAAGAAGATGAGTTGTAAGAAAAATTAATTATAGATCTTAGCATTTTGGAGAATCATTATTTAGGGTAGTAGTAGTGGTTATGTAAAGAATAGGTTGAAACCACCATCAATGAATCTCACATAAGTCCTCCATTAACCTTTTCTTAGTAGCAAGGACATGAAGCTAGGAAAGAAAAGAAGTTCCTACTATATACATGAGTTTAGTTTTCTATAGTAATGAGCCTAATACAACTCAACGGACTCCTCTACCACCTACAATTAATGTTATCCATGGATAATAATTATAAATTTCTTTAATAAAGAAATAAATATGAGAGCTTGTGAATCTATTTATAGAAAAGAAAACAATAAGGTATAACTGGATTTTCAAACTAGAATACAATGTAGATGGATAAATTAAAAAATATAAAGAAAATTTTGTTACAAATGATTATGATCAGTAGGAGGGGATTGATTATGAGGATACACTTGATGGAAGATTTTCCAAATTGATGTAAAGAGTTATTTCTTAAATGGTAATCCAAAAGAATAACTAGAAGCTACATGGTCCAACTGTATAGCTTCATCAATGAACATAATATTTAGAAGGTTGAAAACTACTTTCTTAAATTATGGTTTCAAAGAAAAAGTCTAGATGATACAAACCTATGGATTTATCATTGAATATAATCCTCATAAGCTATGTAACCTAATTAAGTAGCTTATAGGGCTTAAAGAATAACCAATCTGATTATAAAAACTATTAGTATTTTGTTTTTCTCTATCTATTAAAAAGGGATGCAAGATTAACCAAATGGATGAGAAGAGTCTTTCTTAAATGGTGATATAGAGGAATAAATCTACATAATCAAAGCCTACAAATTCATCTATGAACATCATTAGGTATATAAAAACATTAAGTCACTTAGTGGTCTTAAAAATATCCTTAGACATCATAAATAAAAATAGATGGTCACCTCTCACAACATGGTTTAAACATAGACCCTCTAATTCTAATATATATTAAGAGGGTAGGGACATATATTGTCATTCTTTTTTTGTGTGTGGACTGTATCACAATAATAGGAAATTCATAATTTTTTATTCAAATTGTTAAGAATGATCAAATGAAATCCTTTGGTTTGATTGATTTGGGGATACATCATTTTTTTCTTAACTTGAAGATATTTCAGAAGAAGCATCATATTTTTATTTCTCAAACATAATATTCAAAGACATTACTCAACCAATGGTATGTCTAATTCTAAACCTGTATCCACTCTAAGTAAAAAAAGTTTAGAAATCTAACACTTTAGAGATTCACCTATATTTTATGTTACTCTCTATAGGAATCTTGTTGGGAATCTCATTTAGTTTACTTAACCAAACTAGATTAATGCTTTTCTATTAGCTATTAATATAAGTTTAATAAAAAAAATAGTGAAATATCATTAGATTATATCTAAGCATGCATTTCAATATGTTTGAGGTACAATTGAGTATGGTCTTGAATATAATAAAATAACTTAGTTCTTTCGGCACGAATGTAGACTATCATGGATTATGTTGGATCTATTCTTGAGAGGATATCAACTTTAGATTGTAATTTTTATCTTATATTTGGCCACATTTTATGGATTAGTAAGAAGTGAACTATTGTATCCGTTAAGGCTAAATATTGTGCCAAACAAAGAGTAATATATGAGGTAATTTGGTTATGTTACATTCTAGATGATATGAAAATTTCTCAATCAATATTACCAATTCTCTATTGTGACAATCAAGGGGTCTTGAGGCTTGTCAAGAATTTACTTTTCCATGAGAGAATAAAGCATATTGATGTCAAGTTTCATTATGCTTGAGAGTTCATGTACCATAAAATTCACCTACTATACTACCATACTATTTATCTGAATGAAAATATACTCACAGATCCTCTTAGTAAGGTTAAATTGAGTTATATTTGTTGTGCATTTAATGTAATAAGTGGGAATATTAGCCTAAACAATTTTAAATTTATTATGTTAATCACCATTTATATTCCCTTGATTTAGTTTCACATATTCCCTTGATTTAGTGGGTGTACCCTTGACTCACTTCTCTAAAGGAGTCTAAGACAACATTCCACTATATCTCATATAAGATTGTTAAAGATTTATCAAATAATGTTTGTGTTTGTAGTTGTTAACCATGCATACCTCAAGAGGAAGGACCAGTGCCTTATCCCAAGGCTCAGAGTCACCTAACTGTATACCTCAACTGAATACCTCAAATCAAACACAATGGAATCTGAGGTAAGTGCTTTGCCTATTACCCCTTTCCCTCAAGCACAAGGACATCAAATTCTACACCTGACTGCAAACTCATTGAATTCACCTAGAAGACTTTAATCCTAACTTTGTTAGGAACTCAAAGATAAATTCAAAATACTCTTTTTTTTACCATATGTTAGCACACTTTGTGAAACTAACATATATGAGCTCAGAGACAAGCAAGAAGACATACACAAGATACAAGATTTGGATTCAAAATATTCTCATTAACACAATCAGGATCAACATACAATCAGAATGATACCAAGATCAGAAAAGTCACAAAATCAGACTTCTATTAGTATATTACAGTAAAAAACCAGGGACCAAAAGCAACAAGATTTTGGAACCCCTGCAAAATCCCAAATTCTGCAACTTATCCCCCCTAGTCATCTTGAAATCTGCAACAAGCTACATATGACTAGGGTTAGGGTTTCAACCACCCAACATACTGGAAATGGTCTTAAAATTTATTACAGGGGCAAGAAACACAGTCAATCAGGAAAGAGGAAATTCTTGAACTGATCCACAATCATGAATTCTTCTCTACAAGTATAGGGGATCACAAAACTGGGCTCAAAAGGACACCCTGCAACAAGCCTTGAGCACACAACCACTATGGTACAAGCTCTGCAAATAATCCAATAGCACCCTAGACCACACCACAAATGGCAAACCAGTCATATCTCACCGAACAGGGTCATTTCTGCAATGAATTCCATAAATTTGGTACTTTCTGGTTGCTGGAAGTTCTCAGAAAAATTTGAATTTGAACCACAATGGCTAAATCCTTGGCGCCTGTAGAGAATGATGACCCACGTTCAAACCTTATCATCCCGCTAGCTCAGAACAACCAGAAACTGCCATGACACCACCTATCAACGGGACCACCAAATAATCGTAGATGGGCCCCAGCACATGTGGCACCCTGTCGCATGATTGCATAGCCCGAAAATGGGCTATGCGAACATGCAACAGCCTGCGAACCCTAACTACCACTGCAACCATCACCGCAACTACCACCGCATGGAGTTGATAGAAAACATTAGTCACATGATCTCATAGCCTTGCAAAAGGCTATGCGAACATGCGACTAACCGCCAGCAAACTGTCGCCGCTACCTGCCATAAAGTTGCGGTCCCACCAAACAAAACCACCTCAGCATCACAGACACGTGTCACCTGGTCACATGATCACATAGCCGAAAACTAGGCTATGTGATCATGTGACAGCCAACCCAAAGCTACCACATCATCACCTCCAAGACCATAGAATAGCAACCACCAACTATGAAGAGTCGGGACCCACGCAGACAGATGGCAAGCGGTCGTATGATCACATGTCAGAAAAGTTTGACATGCGGCCATGCGACAGCCAATAAGGACATGCCATCTATCACCCCTCTGACACTGGGCCCAAGAAGATAAAGCTGAGAACATTAGGAAAATATTAAAATCATAGGGTGCAATTGCGGACTTAGGAAAATTAAAAGGACCCGCAGGAGAGAAAGACTAACTGTGAACTGGGGTGACGTGGAAACTTAAAAGGCACATGCAGAAGAGGCATTTAAGTGACCCACGAAAAAGGTAACACACAAAAAGAATAAAGCTAGGGCACACTTGAATTTTGAAACCTAACAGCTATATTCTGAACGTTTTGCCTAAGGTTTAACTAGGTAGCAAAAAAATCATTGCAGAGAGCAGGGGAAAAGAACAGGAGCCATGAAATTTTTTGCACATGCTAATAGTGTTAATATGGATTTCTGTGAAAGTTGTGTGTATGGAAAGAAAAAGACAGTCAGTTTTGTAAAGAGTGGGAAGGAAAAGAAAGATGAAAAATTAGAGCTTGTGCATATAGATGTATGGGGTCCAGCTCATGTATCTTCCTTTGGTGGCTCTTAGTATTATGTTACATTTATTGATGATGAAACTAGGAAAGTATGGATATATTTCATTAGACATAATTCTAATGTATTTGAAACTTTTAAGAAATGGAAAAGCTTGGTTGAAAATGAGACTAGAAAATGGACAGAAAATAGTTCCAAGGACTCCACAGGACAATGGAGTGGCTGAACGCATGAAGAAGACAATAATGGAATGTGTTAGGAGCATGAGGTTGCATGCTAGGATCCCCCTAAACATGTGAGAAGAGGTTGTTAATAATGCTATATATTTGATAAATAGAGGCCCCTCTACTCCCTTGGGTTGTGGTATTCCAGAGGAAGCATGGGCAGGTAAGAAGGTGAGCTATTCTTTTCTCAGAACCTTCAGTTGTGAAGCATTTGCACATATAGATTCTGAAAATAGAACCAAGCTGGAAGTTAAATCTAAGAAATGTATATTGGTTGGATATGGCATTGATGAATTTGGTTATAGGCTTTGGGATTTTGACAATCATAAAATTGTAAGAAGTAGGGATGGCATATTCAATGAGAAAGTGTTGTACAAAAATCTGTTGCAGCAGCATGAGAAGAAAGAAAATGATTATGTAGTGTTGGATGATATTCCAAATGATAATGTTCTATAAATTCCTTATACTCTGTAACAACAGCAACAACAAATACCACATACCCCAGTGAATGTTAGACGGTCAACAAGGCTAAGTAGATCTCTAGATAGATTTTCACCTTCTTTGTATTCTATCTTATTAACTGATCCTGGTGAACCTGAATATTATAATGAAGCTATGCAGGTGGATACAAAACTTTAGTGGGAGTCTGCAATGACAGATGAAATGGACTCCTTGCTAAAAAATCAGACTTGGGATTTATGTAAGTTACCTATAGGTAAACGGGCTTTGCAGAATAAATGGGTTTATAGGTTGAAAGAAGAAGATGGAGGTAAGAAAATATTTAAAGCCTGAATAGCCATAAAAGGATTTGCACAGAAAAATGGTATTGATTTTGATGAGATTTTTTCTCCAGTTGTTAAAATGACATCCATTCGTACTGTTTTAAGTATTGTAGCTACTAAAAATTTTCATTTAGAGAAGCTTGATGTTAAAATAGCCTTTCTTCATGGTGATTTGAATGAAGAAATATATATGGTACAGCCACAGGGATTTGAGGTCAAGGGTAAGGAGAGTTTAGTGTGCAAATTACAGAAAAGTTTATATGGCCTGAAACAAGCAACTCGGCAATGGTATATTAAATTTGATACTTTTATGAACAAGAATGGATACACTCGATGTAATTCTGACCATTATGTTTATTTCAAGAGGTTAAATAATGACAGCTACATTATTCTATGTTTATATGTTGATGATATGCTTGTCGCTGGATCTAACATGGCTCATATTAAGGGGTTGAAACAACAATTAGCAAAATATTTTTCTATGAAGGATTTGGGGGCAGAAAAACAAATCCTTGGCATGAAAATTTGTAGAGATAGGAAGAATAGAAAATTAACTGTATCTCAGGCTGATTATGTTGAGAAGGTGTTGTAGAGATTCTACATGAAGGATGCCAAAGCTGTCACTACACCTTTGCCTAGTCATTTGAAATTGACTAAAGAAATGTGTCCAAAGATACCAGAAGAAGAAGCAAGAATGTCCAAGATACCTTGTGCTTCAGCTATAGGGAACTTAATGTATGGTATGGTTTGTAATAGGCTAGATATTGCACATGCAGTGGGAGTCGTTAGCTGGTATATGAGTCACCTTGGGATTGAGCATTGGAATGCAGTCAAATGGATTCTCAGATATTTGAGAGGTACATCCAATAAGTGTTTACACTTTGGGGGCTCTTCTACTACTGTTCATGGCTATGTTGACTCAGATTTGGTAGGAGATATTGATACCAGATGGAGTACTACAAGTTATGTATTTACTATTGGTGGGACAATAGTGAGTTGGATTTCTTGGTTACAAAAGGTGATTGCTTTATCCACTACAGAGGTAGAGTATGTTTCTGCTACAGAGGTGGCCAAGGAGATGATATGGCTTCAATTCTTCATGGAAGAATTGGGGCATCCACAGGTAGATAATTATTTGTATTTAGATAGTCAGAGTGCCATTCATCTTACAAAGAATTCTTCTTTGCACTCAAAAACAAAACACATACAGTTGTGATATCATTTCATTTGGTTAGTTTTGGATGATGGATAGTTAAAGTTGGAGAAGATACATATAGATGATAATCCAACAGATATTTTTACAAAGGTAGTGACAAGGGAGAAGCTGAATTCCTCTTCAGCTTCAGTTGGTCTTCTAGACTGAACAGAATAAACAAACAGCTGAGTCCAAGGTGGTTTCTTTATTCTAGTGGGAGCTACAGGCTTGGTCGATCAGTATCCAAGTGGGAGGTTATTGTTGTGGAGTCTGATCAGTCTCAAAGTGGGAGATTGTTATGTATATGGAGCCTAATCAGACTCAGGTTCTTTCAGTGCGGTTTCCCCCTGACTCATCTATTAGTCAGAGTATTTTTTGCCCTAATTTTGTTATGTCAAAAGTACTTGTAAAAAGGGCTTAGGTTTTGAGATTCATTGTATGAGAGTTTTGTAGCTTCCTGTGATGGTATTGAGTTATATTTTTCAGATTATAATCACTGGATAATAATATAGATATTGGACTCGCTGTTGGTGGATGTAGCCCAAGGATTGGGTGAACCACATTAAACATTGTGTTATTCTATTCTCTTTTTTGTGTGTTAATATTTGCGTAATTCTGCTTATTATCCTAACAAATACAAGTTGGACAAAACTATAGAGAATCAGAAGATTTAGATGCAGATGTTCATTAACCAATACAAACAAGCTAAGGATGCATTGAAGAAATTACTGGTTCAGAGAAAGAACCTAGCTATTTTGGAAAATGAGACTACTTACCATGAAGAAGAGATTGATGACTTATTTGATAACATTGGATCTAGTTCAAGAAATATTTTTGATGGTTTTGAAAGTGCAATCTTTGATTTATCTGAAAAGAATCTCCACTTGAATGAACAAGTGAAAGCCCTGTAGATCAGTCAAGAATCATAAATGGTGACAATGATTGATGTAATGAACAATGCTAGACAAGCTGAGCAAGAAAGGAATCTAGCTGTTGAAGACTAGAGATAGATGACTAAACAACTTCAAGAAAAAGAAACTGAGATACAAAGACTTACCGAGCATCATTTTGAAATATCCAATCAAATGATGATTGTAAATCAGGATATCAACTGAGTAAATGGTGAGTTTTCAAGAACACTTGAAGATATTGTAGCACTCATGGAAGAAAATGAAAAATTGAGGAATGAAGTAAAGATGCAGCTACAACAAAATGAAATGATAAAGAAAGTTGAAGATAGTTCTAAGAAGATTGATGATTTTTTGATTAATCAAAGAAAATTTGGAAGCAAAGATGGATTAGGCTACACTAGACAAGGAGAATCATCCAAAAAAGCTAAACATGTGAACAAAAATCAAAATCAAAGACCTAAAACATCAACATGCTATCACTATGAAAAACAAGGACATACTTCAAATGTTTGCAGGAGTAAAGCTCAAGGTAAACCTAAAGTCACTCCTAAGTTTAATGGTTATTGTTATTATTGTGGTAAATTCGGACATCATGCATATGTATGTAGAGAAAAATTGAATAAGACTCCTAACAATCCTACCATGGAGAAACTATGTTTCACTTGCAAAAAGCATGGACACACTTCAAAAGAGTGTAAGGCAAAGATGAAGCAAGTCTAGACACCAAAATAAAGGAACAAACCTTATCAACCAAAGAGACAAGGTAATACTTACACTTGGGATTACAACACATGGGTTAACTACAAAATATGTGGAAGGTATGGACATATTGCAGAAAATTGTATGAGGAAGAGATGGGCTAGAAAATCTTGAAGCTGGACAAGAATTGGTATGGCATGCTTGCATTGTCATAATTTTTCTCACGTAAGAAAGGATTGCAGAGACTGAGCATCAGAAGAAGGACATATATTTGAGAGTGGTAAAAATATTGCATATATCATGAGGATATGAAAAACTATGTGGAGAAAGGCATCTAATGAAAATGCTGAGTCAAGAAATGCAGTTGGTGAAACCTCATCCATTGGATTGGGTGACATCGGTACCTCCACCTAAGGTTAAATAGGTATGTATGGAACTAATATTCCAAACTGATCTTATCTTACATACATTTCCTTATAGTTTATGTACACATACCAAATCTTCATGAATTAAGATGCATAATGGTTTATAATTTTTGAGTGAACAAAGTCATACAGTCAGTATAAGAAAGACCAAGTAGAGAGTTACCCATCAAGGACTATTATGCAAGGTTAACCAAGTATCAGTATCAACCGAGTAGAAAGTTATGTGTTAACTACACTATTGATGTTTTGTGGTAATCACTGAGTTGATAGTTATCACCATACTAGAAGTAGGTCAAGCATTAATGACAAGTATTTTAAGCAGGAATTCAAAAAAGGCTATAAATAGATGGAAGACTTAGTTCATTCTTCACATAGTGATTTCAAAGAGAGAAAATTTCCATAGAGAGAATTCAAGCTAAGTTTTCAGAAGCATTCAATTTAATTTTAGATCAAACTGAGCATGTTCTTCATTTTTTCTGAGTAAGTACAACTTCTACTGTGCACATAGAAAATATTTTATGAAACCCTAAGTTGAGTAAAATGGCATCTATTTCCAAAGAAACCAAATATAAGCTAGTAGATGATGCATGAGCATCTTGAGTCCTTTGTAATCCTGTGTCACCAAAAACATATTTGAGTTTGTATGTGTTGCTTGATTCCTTCTTTGACCAAGTTGGTTTGGTGTTTCTTGGTTTCCTTTGTTCTCCAGTGTTGGTCAATTATCTCTCTGGCACTCGGTGAATTTCCCTGGCTCTTGGTTTCCTTGCTTACTAAGTTGTTTATTTTGGATTTCTTTTGAGGCCAACTTATGCATTTAATTTAGGTTAGATTTAATGTTGGTATCTATCATTGGGAAGTGTGTGGACCTAGATCCGATCATTCCTTCCATTGATTGTTGATCTAAAGGACAACTTAGATAGAAGATAGAAGATAGAAGATAGAAAATAGAAAATTAGAGATTGTTGGAAGATCCTCACATATTGGAGGACTTCTATACTTGATTGTAATATTTGGCCTAAATTGGGAAGGCCTTACAACCTGACATGTATCAATCAATTTGAAGATAATATAACAAAGTATCCGCATTCTATCTCTCACTATTTTTGTTTTATTTTTTTCATGTGTGGTTCTGTAAGGTGGATCTGGTTAGGGTGAGCCTTTGGCCTCTCTCCCCATCCTCCCTTGTGTCAGGTGGTATCAAAGCGAGGTTAGATCTAGATCTAGGTTTGTGAATGTAGATTTGAAGGTTCCTTCTTAGGAAGCCCTAGTTGAATTGTTGTGGGGTAGCAGATTGTGATCTGACCTGCAATTGCAGAGGGTTTTCAAGATGGTTCATGGGAGGTGAGATGTGGATCCAGGATTGGTAGACATGTTGAGACAACTTGCTGCTAGATTAGAATCTATTGAAACAGCCTAGAGAAGGGGAAGACATCTTGAAGATGTTAGTGATGATGAAATTGAGGTGAAACAAGGTGATGTAGAACCTACACTTGTGATGGATCAGGGTGAGGAGAGATTTTTGAAGGCTTTGATAAGTTTGAAGTCTACACCACACTTTAATCCTCCTGAATATGGTGAAAAATTGGATTTTGATAAATTGGTGGATTGGATCACTAAGATGGAAAAGTAATTTGAGTATGAAAATGTACTTGAGGAAAAGAAGTTTAAAATTGCAAGTGCAAAGTTGAAAAGTCATGCATCCTTGTGGTGGGAACATCTGCAGCTGGACAAAAAGAGGAAGGGAAAAGACAAAATCAAGGTATGGAGTAAAATGGTGAATAAATTGAAAGGAAAGTTATTACCTTGTGATCATCAGATTAACCCAGTTATGTTTAAGGTAGAAAGATAGCTCGGTAAAAGAATATACTGAGGAATTCTATAGATTAGATATCAGATCTAGACATGATGACTATGATGTGGAAAGAATTGCTAGATACATGAATGGTTTGAGAGTTTCCATCTAAGAAGAAATTAGTTTGGTCAAATTGGAGAACATTGAAGAGGCTTATCAATTTTCATTGAAAGCAAAGGAGAAATTGAACTAGAGACATGAGCAAAGACAAAGAGGTAGAGGTGGTAGATTCCCTAGAGGAAGAGGTAGATCTCATGGTGAAAATAGTAGATCTAAACCTGAAAAGACAACTCTGGATAAAGGAAAGACCAAGTGGAAAGGTGAAAATTCATCTAGAGGTAGAGGTAGTAACTACCAAGGTGGTTATAATAGAGGTGGTTTCCAAGGAACTTGTTAAAATTATGGAGAAGAAGGACATAGATCATTTGAGTGCACACATGCAAGTAAGAAGGCTGGTAGTAGTAGAAATGCTTTGGTGCAAGAAGAGTCACTGAATGAACCTGAGAAGGAAAATAACTTGATGGTAAGGAGAGCACTTTGGAATGAAGGTAAAAAGGAATATCCAATAAGGAAAAGTTTGTTCAAGAATAGATGTAGAGTTTCTGACATAGTTTGGAAGGCAATCATTGATAGTGGTAGCTCGGAGAATTTGGCATCTGAGGAGATGGTCAAAAAGTTGTAGTTGAAAAGGTTGGAACATTCGAAGCCCTATCAGATTTCATGGAACAAAGATGAGCATACACTCTTGGTAAGTGAACAATGTTATGTGAATTTAAAGATTGGAAAGTACTATGATAAGGTGTTATATGATATCATGCCTATGGATTGTTGTCATATTTTGTTGGGTAGACCTTGGCAATATGATAGACATGCTATATATGATGGGAGATAGCATAAATATACTATTTGGATTGATGGGAGAAGATAAATCTTGTTACCTTTGATGGAAGAACCTGTTAGTAATGTTTGCACATTTGTGAAATTTTTCTTGATGGAAGGAAGAAATTTTTTTAAGGATTTAAAGAAGAATGATGTATGTTTTGCTATGATTCTTAACAAACTGAGTAAGAAAATAGATGATAGTGTCCATGAGGAGATTGATAAGTTACTCATTAAGTATAGTGAGATTATTTCTGATAATGTACCTGATGGTTTTCCACTGAAGAGAAGCATTGATCATTTTATGGATCTTATCCCTGGAGCTAGTTTACCGAACAAGGAACCTCATCTGTTGACACCTACTGAGAATCAAGAATTGAACCAACAGATTCAAGAATTGTTGGACAAAGGTTTGATCAGAGAAATTTTGAGTCCTTGTGTAGTACCTTTTGTATTGGCAGCTAAGAAGAATGGAGAATGGTGAATGTGTATTGATTCCAGAGCAATCAATAAGATAATAGTGAAATATAGGTTTACTATACCAAGAATAGATGACATAATGGATAGTTTGACTGGAGAAAAGTATTTTACTAAAATTGATTTGAAAAGTGGGTATCATCAAATCATAATTAGAGAAGGTGATGAGTGGAAGACTGCTTTCAAGAAAAAATAAGGTTTGTATGAGCGGTTGGTCATGCCTTTTGGTTTAACTAATGCACCAAGTATGTTTATGAGATTGATGAATGAAGTTTTGAATAAATTCTTTGGTAAATTTTTGATTGTATATCTTGATGATATTCTGATATTTAGTAAGACCAGAGAAGAACATTTTTTGCATGTTAGACAAGTTTTGCAAGGATTGAAAGAAGAAAAGTTACTGATAAATCTGAAAAAGCATTCATTCATGAAAGAGGAGATTGTGTATTTGGGATTTGTGATTTCAGCTGATGGTTTGAAAATGGATCTTGAAAAGGTTGAAGCTATTTTGAATTGACCTACGCCTGAGAATGCTAGTGAGGTAAGATCATTTCATGGTTTAGCAAGTTTTTAACGAAAATTCATTACGAATTTTAGTTCAATTTGTAATTCTATGATTGAGACTATGAGAGGACACAAAAAAAAATTCAAGTGGAGACATGGAGCTTGTTGGTTCTTTTCCTTGTAGGACCAAACTTGAATCAATAGATGGGCTTAATTCTCAGGGTAGGCACTCAAGTTTGACAAGGAAAAAGTCCAAATGATGAGGATTGATAGGAATCCTCCTTCTTCTTTGATCTCCACATCACTCAGGTGGGTATTGCCTTATCTGCACACTCTAGACACCTCATAATAAACAATAGGCCTGTAGATACATTATTGTGGAATAGTCTTAAAACCCTTTTAGGTATCCTGTACCCCCATGAAGCCAATTCTTATGCAATAGCCCTACTTGCATAGAATGGGTATGAAAACCAGAGACCTATACTAACAACATGAAAGGGAAAGGGTGGAACTGAATGTAAATGATATAATGATGGGTTTGAAAGGTTTCTTGAGATACCCCAAGTCCCTCATAGACTAATGCCTTATCCAAAAGGCCACAAAGTTAAATACCCTATTGCAATAGACAACTATGAAACAAGAAAGCAATAAATTCAATGTGTTGATGCCTAACATCAATCACACACCATGACCAAACCTCACTTCAACAACCCACCTATGTATTCAAGTATTTTATTACCCGTCCAAAGGCTTTTAACCCTCCCCTTAGAAGAGACCTATAAATAGATAGTGCATTAACCAACATCCATTGGAAGACAAGCATGACATATCTTTGACACCTCAGCTCATACATACATGAAAACTAATCCTAAACCAGTTATCTCTGTGAAGACAACTCTATTGCAGACACATAGGAAATGCAAACAAAAAAATCAAACAACCTTGATGTATGATTAATGAATTCAGAATTCAAATGGAGATAGCTTGGTAACAATAAGAATAAATTAAGTCCTCATACATAAGAAAAATCAATTACAATATGTATTATATTCTTTGAACCAAGAAAGGAAGAAAGACCACCCTATATGTAGAGAGAAGGAGAAAAATTTGCATGACAAAACCTTTCTTGGAACCAGAATAATGGACATCCAAAATTGTGGAACCCTTCAAAAATAAAAAAAATATAGCCATATATACCCCTGGTTATCTTGGAATCATACACAAGTTAGGATGCAACAAGCTATGGATAACCATGGTAAGGGTTAGGGTTTCCACCCACCAAAATAATTCAAAAGATCATAATTCAATACTTTGGATGGAAAACCAAGTAACCCTAAGCAATCAAACCTAAAGTCAATCTTCATTTATGGTAATTCTTCTAGAACTGTACTAAAGATCATGAAATTTTATGCAAATCCATCTGATTTGACCCCCTACACCATGTCTTAAACACCTTTATTCATTCTCCCATGGCACAAAACCACCTCTGCAGTCAATCATCAAACATACTAGACCACACTACAACAAGTTGAAAGTCAATTTCACCAACTCCAGCTGCTAAAAAAATCAATTCTGGTCCTTTCTGTCACTGGAAACCCTCAAAAATTCAAATCTTAGCTACAATGGTTACATTCATGGCCCTTGCAATATATCAATGGTCATAATTTGAATTTAGATCAACTTTATAACCTAACCATCAGATCCTCATGTTTTGCGGGCCTTATGTCTTAACTCAACTGCTACCCTTGGGCTTACCTCTAGTGAACACGTGACAAAGCATTTTCCTATTCATGAAATGAAAACTTTAACCCACCTTTAACTCTATGAACTGGTGAACAAAGGAAAACAAACTTACCCCGATTACATTTGGCGAACTGGCCACAAAGGTTTTCGCTAGTTCGCAGAACACTTTTTACCTCCGCCAATTCATTTAGTGATTACGCAAATGCTTTTAGAATTTGTTAGGCTACTAAAACACTTTTATCTAAACTGCCAGACATTAGGCCTTGGCTTGGGTCCACTTTATGCCACTTGTCACTATACCACTTGCCATATCTACTCAGTCACCACTGACACAGGACCCACAAAGTATAAGCCTTTAATCGAACAATCATCGCATGATCTTGCCACACTGTCAACCCCCTTTGAAAGATTTAGGCCCACTAAAAAATCCAAATCACCCTCTTGCTTGACCAATGAAAACACCACATGTCAGCACCACCTGTTAGAGGATCCACACCATCAGCCATCTGAGAAAGGTAGAATCGACGACTGGCATAAGATCTCATGGCTCTGACAACTTCCATGAGAACTTACACCAATTGTAGATCTTTTGCAGATGTCAAGTCCCACTGATAGACATGCCAGCAAGCCAAGTTCCATTGACACATCTGAGTTAGCAAGCTTTGACCAATGAGAACACACCCAATCCACTACGTCTGACACAAGTCCCACTGATCTCCCTTTGATTCCAAATTGACAGTCGTCACATGATTGCATGGCCTAAAAAGATTCTATGTGATCATATGACAACCATAGGATCAAAAGGTCACTAAGATATCAGGCCCGCCTAACAGAAAATCCAACTAATCACTGACATGACCAATGAGAACTAGCATGACATCATGACATGGCATAGGACCCATGGTGAATCACTATCTTGGAAGATCAGACGATGGGTGCATGATCACAAGGGGGAAGAATATTCCTTATGATCATAGGTCGGCCATAGATTGAAAAGAGAACAAGAGACTGGGCCTGCTAGGACAGATGGCAAGCAGTCGCTAAATCACATGTCAGAACCCTCTAAAAACCTGCAGTCTTGTGAACTAGCGACAACCACAAATTAAAGGCTTTGAAACCTAGGGAAAAATTAATGGTGCAGGGACTTAGGACTTAGGAAAAAATTAAAGGGGACCCTACCTGACACAAAAAACCTAACCGCAAAAATGGTAAAGTGGTGACTTTTAATTAACACATGCGGTAAAAAGGTTTTAAGTCACTGGAAAAAGCAACACCGAAATAGAACAGGGCCCGGGCACTTGGGTCAAATTTTGAATTTTAAGCATCCAATGGCTAGTTTTTTGAAAATTTGACAAGGGTTTTAGCCAGAGACCAGAAAAGAGACTGCAGAGGCTAGGGGAAGAACAATGAGGGCATGAAAATTTTAATAGGTGCTAATAGTGGCTCTAGTTGGGGATGCATGCCTCCTGCAGGCATGGCAAGGATTCAGATCTCTGGGAGAAGCAGACCACCTACTAGAAAAGGGCACAGAGACCTCAAAAAACATAGGGATCACATCAAGGAAAACATGAAGGGAAACCCACAATAAAAAAGGAAAAAAACAAAACTATACAGAGTGTACATTTTTACAAAAAACCTGCAGCATCCAACTTGAGTTAGTCTTTGCCTCTGTTAAAAATTTGGTTTTCATTTCTTCCTTCATGAGGCACACCAGATATTTTATTTTCAGTTGTTTCACTAGGCATGTCAACATTTCCAACCAACCTATCAGGCAGAACAAAGTAACTATCTTCATAGTGCATGTAAAATTTTTTGGCACTCCCTTCATTTTGCTCACTATGAAGAAAAGACTCATCATACCTATGAATAGTACCAGTAGATAAAAACCTATTCTTTTCTATTGATTCATGTATGCTATCAATTGGAAACACAAAAAACTCATATTCTGCCTACTGAAAGGCTTTATTTATACCCTAACCTTGCATTTCCACGGGTGCAACCGGCTGGAACTCAGATGAACGGTCAAACTCATGTTAACAAATGTGATTATTACCAAATTCTGCAACTATTCCACAACCCTATGATGAACAGGAAGCAACATCATCACTTAAAACCTTATCATAGATGGAAAAAGAAGAACATCCTGACTCAAATGAATCTGAAATTTCCACATGTCCCTCAAATAAAGGATTGACAACTTCATGCAATACACATTGTTGAACATCATGACAAAAAATGGGCTGATAATCATCAATCTCTTCATTATATAAAGCATTGGGGAACACTTTAAGTTCACTACCCATTTCAACCTTATGGAGACTTATAGCATATGAAGAAAAATTAGAACAACATGAAGATTCACAGTCATCATCACCTACCAAGCATGTAGTATCCACGATTATGTCCTTGTTATCCAAAAGAGACCCATCAAATAACACTTTGTTCAAATCTTCATGTTCTACCTCATTGATATCATAATGAATTATTATTTCTTTGTCTTCATACCTTGAGGATGAATCACCCTCAACATCTTCACTTTCCAAAGAATGTTCACTTCCATCATCACTTTCTTCTTCCCATGTTGCATCTGACTCATATGGAGACACCACAACCTCACTGCCTTCATCACTCCAATTATCATCACTTAAGGACATAACCCCAAGTGCATCATCAAGTCCAAGGCTGTCATCACCAAGTATCCAATCTCTGACACATGTATAATACTCTTCCCACAATGCATTTGACCAACTAGTTGACTCAAGAAAACAAAGATCCAAGAATAAACCAATGAACTCAGATTCTAAAAACTCAAAATCATCAGGAAGCTCATTATATACATCCCAAAATCTATCATAGAAAAGAGATATGGATAGATCCTTTCTACATCCTACTTTCAATCTCATCAATGACATGCAATCCCTAAGGATGCCTTGCTCAAGGAAAGCAAGCTCCTCATCAAGCTTTCCCATCAAACCTAATGCAATACTTCCATACAATTTTGTAAAGATGCAACTGAAAACTTGAAGTATGAAAACATCTACTCACACCTTATCTTTTTCTTAGTGCTTGATCACTTAATAAGGAAACATCTAGACCTTGAAAAGTACTTGAGAGTTTTGTAGCAGAAGACTTTGTTGACTGGGAGGCAGGGAAGATCTAGAGCTCACCCTGAAGCTCCATCAAGTTCTTTGCAATGTAGAGTCACCACCTCCTTGCTGAGGAAATTTTTTATTTTACTTGTCTTGTTTCTTCTTCCAATCAACACAAAACTCCACCAAGATTCATGCACTATTTATCAGAAGATGCACTGATGAAACTGAGAAATTAGAGCTGCCACTCAGAACGTAGTGAGAAGATTTAGCAAATGTTGTTTCTTTATTTGACTCTATTCTTTCAACCAAGACTCTGGGATGATCCAGCCAAGCAAGGAACCTTGTTGTCTTTTACTTCATCCCTAGTAGAGTCACCATTTTGTCAGTTCTTTTCCTTGTAGGACCAAACTTGAATCAATAGATGGGCTTAATTCTTAGGGTAGGCACTCAAGTTTGACAAGGAAAAAGTCCAAATGATGAGGATTGAAAGGAATCCTCCTTCTTCTTTGAGCTCCACATCACTCAGGTAGGTATTTCCTTATTTGCACACTCTAGACACCTCATAATAAACAATAGGCCTGCATATACATTATTGTGGAATAGTCTTCAAACCCTTTTAGGTATCCTGTACCCCCATGAAGCCAATTCTTATGCAATAGCCCTACATGCATAGAATGGGTATGAAAACTAGAGACCTATACTAACAACATGAAAGGAAAATGGTGGAACTAAATGCAAATGATTTAATGATGGGTTTGAAAGGTTTCATGAGATACCCTAAGTCTCTCTTAGACCAGTGCCTTATCCAAAGGGCCACATAGTGAAATACCCTATTGCAATAGACAACTATAAAATAAGAAAGCAATAAATTCAATGTGTTGATGTCTAACATCAATCACACACCATGACCAAACCTCACTTCAACAACCCACCTGTGTATTCAAGTATGTTATTACCATCCAAAGGCTTTTAACCCTCCCCTTAGAAGAGACCTATATATAGATAGTGCATTAACTAGCATCCACTGGAAGACAAGCATGACATATCTTTGACACCTTAGCTCATAGATACATGAAAAATAATCCTAAACTAGTTAGCTCTATGAAGACAACTCTATTGTAGACACATAGGAAATGCAAATAGAAAAATCAAACACCCTTGATGTATGATTAATGATTTCCGAATTCAAATGGAGATAGCTTGGTAACAACAAGAATAAATTGAGTCCTCATACATAAGACAAATCAATTACAATATGTATTATATTCTCTGAACCAACAAAGGAAGAAAGAACACCCTATATGCAGAGAGAAGGATAAAAATCTGTAGGACATAACCTTTCTTGGAACTAGAATAATGGACATCAAAAATTATGGAACCCTTCAAAAATAAAAAATACAACCATATATATCCCTGATTATCTTGGAATCCTACACAAGTTAGGATGCAACAAGCTACAGATAACTATGGTAAGGGTTAGGGTTTCCACCCACCAAAACAATTCAAAAGATCAGAATTCAGTGCATTGGATGGAAAACCAAGCAACCCTAAGTGATCAGACCTAAGGTCAATCTTCATTTATGGTAATTCTTCTTGAACTCTACTGAAGATCATGAAATTTTATGCAAATCCGTCTAATCTGACTACCTGCACCATGTCTTAAACACCTTTATTCATTCTCCCATGGCACAAAATGACCTCTACAGTCAATCATCAAACATATTGGACCACACTACAACAGGCTAAAAGTCAATTTCACCAACTCCAGCCACTAAAACAATCAATTCTAGTCCTTTCTATCACTAGAAACCCTCAAAAATTCAAATCCTGGCTGCAACGGTTACATTCATGGTGCCTGCAATATATCGACGGTCATAATTTGAATTTAGATCAACTTTATAACCTGACCGTCAGATCCTCATGTTTCATGGGCCTTACGTCTTAACTCAACTACTACCCTCCAGTTTACCTCTAGTGAACACGTGACAAAGCATTTTCCTGTTCACGAAATGAAAACCTTAACCCACCTTTCACTCCATGAATTGGAGAACAAAGGAAAACAAACTTACCCCGGTTACATTTGGCGAACTGGTGACAAAGGTTTTTGCCAGTTTGCTAAACACTTTTTACCTCTGCAAATTCATTTAGCAATTACACGAATGCTTTTAGAATTTATTGGGCTGCTAAAACACTTTTATTTGGACTACCAGACATTAGACCTTGGCTTCAGTCCACTTTATGCCACTTGTCACTATACCACTCACCATATCTGCTCGGTCGCCACTGACACAAGACCCACAAAGTATAAGCCTTTAATCGAACGATCATCGCATGATCCTACCACACTGTCAACCCCCTTTGAAAGATTCAGGCCCACTGACAAATAAAAATCACCCTTCCACTTGACCAATGAAAACACTGCATGTTAGTGCCACCTATCAGAGGACCCACCCCATCAGCTGTTTGAGAAAGGTAGACTCGATGGCTGGCGTAAGATCTAATGGCTCTAACAACTTCCATGAGAACTTATGCCTACTATAGATCTTTTGCAAATGTCAGGTCCCACTGACAGAAACACCAGCATGCCAGGTCCCATTGACACGTCCAAGTCAGCAAGCCTGAACCAATGAGGACATGCCCAATCCACTACATCTGACACAGATCCCACTGACCTCCCTTCGATTCCAAATTGACGGCCGTTGCATGATCGCATGGCCTGAAAAGATTCCATGCGATCATTCGACAACCACAAGATCAAAAGGTCACTGAGATATCAGGCTCGCCTGACAGCAAATCCAACTAATCATTGACATGACCAATGAGAAACTGGCACGACAACATGACATGACATAGCACCCATGGTGAATTACTATCTTGGAAGATCAGACAATGGGTGCATGATCGTGAGGGGGAAGAATATTCCTTGTGATCATGCATCGGCCGTAGATTGAAAAGAGAACAAGAGACTAGGCCTACTGGGACAGATGGCAAGGAGTCACTAAATCGCATGTCAGAACCCTCTGACAGCTTGCAGTCTTGTGAACTAGCGACAACCACAAATTAAAGGCTTTGAAACCTAGGAAAAAATTAACGGCGCAGGGACTTAGGACTTAGGAAAAAATTAAAGGGGACCCTACCCGACACACAAAACCTAACTGGGAAGATGGTAAAGTGGTGACTTTTAATTAACACATGTGGTAAAAATGTTTTAAGTCACTGGAAAAAGCAATGCCGAAATAGAATAGGGCTCGGGAACTTAGGTCAAAATTTGAATTTTAAGCACAACGGCTAGTTTTTGAAAATTTGACAAGGGTTTTAGCCAGAGACCAGAAAAGAGACTGTAGAAGCTAGGGGAAGAACAGTGAGGGCATGAAAATTTTAATAGGTTCTAACAGAGCTAATATAATTTTTGAGACTCTGAAGCAGAAGGTTGCTAAATTTCCTATTTTGGAATTGCCTGATTTCAATAAGGTATTTCAATTGGAATGTAATGTAGGTGGTAATGCAATTGGAGTTGTGTTGAGTCAAGAAGGTAAACTTGTTGCTTTCTTTAGTGAAAAGTTGAATGATGCAAAAAAGAAATATTCTATGTATGATCAAAAATTGTATGCTATTGTTCAAGCACTGAAGAAATGGAGACATTATTTGATACCGAGTGAATTTGTGTTGTATACCAATCATAAGGCTTTACAATATTTGGGTAGTCAGAATAAGTTGAATAAGAGGCATATGAATGGGTTGAGTATTTGTAGAGTTATACATTTGTGATAAAGCATAATATTGGAGTCACTAACCGAGTTGCTGATGCATTGAGTAGAAGAAGATCTTTGATGACCGAGATGAAAATTGAAGTTCTAGGCTTTGATGACATGAGAGATTCTTATGATTTTAATCTTGATTTTTTTGAGCCATGGAGAAAGTGCAGAGCACCTATTCAAGATCAACAAATTACTAAATGGGATGAATATTTTATGCAAGGAGGTATATTGTTTAAAGGTATTCATTTTTGTATACCGAGAGGAGCAATGAGAAGTAATTTGATAAATGAGAAACATAGTAGTGGTTTGGCTAGACATTTTGGTGTTGATAAGACATTGAATTTTCTTAAGGAGAAATACTTTTGTCCACAATTGTATAAAGATGTTTAGAAATTTGTGAAAAGTTGTGGAGTTTGTCAAGTTACAAAAGGAGTAAGTCATAATAATGGATTGTACACACCGATTGTTGTACCTGAGAAACCTTATATTGACATCAATATGGATTTGTTTCTTGGCTTAACGAAGACAGTAAGAGGTAATGATTCTATATTTGTTGTTGTGGATAGATTTTCTAAAATGACACATTTTATACCTTGTAGAAAGACATTAGATGTCATACATGTAGCAAATCTTTTCTTTAAGGAAATTTTTAGATTGCATGGATTGTTGAGGACTATTATCTCTAACCGAAACAATAAATTTGTTGGATACTTTTGGAAGACTCTTTGGAGAAAGTTTGATATTGAGTTGAAATATAGTTCTACATTTCATCCACAAACCGATGGACAAACAGAAGTTGTGAATAGAAGTTTGGGTAATATTTCGAGATGTTTAGTTGGAGACACACTGAGTAACTGGGATTTTGTGTTGGCACAAGAAGAGTTTGCATACAATAATTTAGTGAATAAGAGTACTGGAAAAACACCTTTTGAGATTGTAAATGGAATACAACCAAGAGGTATATCATATTTGAGAGACATTGCTGATGAAAGAAAGAGAAGTGCTGAAGGAGTAAAATTTACTAAGTACATGAAGACATTGCATGATGTGAAGCTTAAGTTGGAAAAGAGTAATCAAAAATACAAAGAAAGAGCTAATAGATCAAGAAGACATAAGACTTTTGATGTTGGTGATGAAGTCATGATTCATTTGAAGAAAGGCCAATTTCCTATTGTAACATATGGGAAACTAAAAATGAAGAATTTTGGACCTTGTAAAATTTTGAGAAACTTTGACAGTGGAAATGCATATGAGATTAAGTTACCTAATGGGGTGGCTACAAGAAGTTGGGTCCCACTTTTGGCCAAAAAGTGGAAGTGTTTTCTCTGTTTTTCAAAATTTTTGTCAATTGATGTCCAAATTTGAAGCACTTAAAGATTGAATCTTGGAAAACTTCAGTAATATAAAATTTAGTGGTTGGAATCTAATTTTCAAATATGTAATTTATTTCAATACCCACATGGTATAAATTGAATTTTAGTATGCATATCTAAAAACCACTTTTTCCAAATGCCTGTTTCAGGACCACACCTCACATGTGTACAGACACCCTTTTTTGAAGTAAATGAATGTATTTTTGGGAATCCTTTTGGTAAAAGGTACCTAAAACATTGAAGATTGATGAGAATATTTTATCTTATTTTTTTGCTAAATATTTTTTAAATTAATTTTTAATTGACTATAAAGTACATTTTTGAAACCTCTGGTGTACGGACACCATAATTTGATGATAACTTCACTTTTTTTCACCTTTTTTTTCACAAGTTTTCATTTTATCAAAAAAATTATTCAGGAAGTTGTTCTAAAACTTATGGCAAGGTAGAAATTTTACTCTGTAATGCCTTAGCCATATTTTTGTAGGGTCAAGCACAGGCTTGGTGGGACCAAGCCTGTCCCAAACCAAAACCCAAGCCAAGAGGTAAGGTTCCCACCCATAGATTTACAAATCAGGTACCTGTTATTTAAATTCAAATAACGGGCACCTATTTTGTAAATCTAAAAATGGGTGCCCATTTTTTGAAACTAAAAATGGGCACCCATTTCGTAAAGAACCGTTGCAATAAAAAAAATCGCACTGTGGGCCTGATCTAATGATTGCAACTTTTCATTTTGTTTTCTATCGATTCGCAGCAGACAAAGAGAATATTTTTGCCAACATTCCTTTTATTTGTCTTATTTTGAATCTAACATTCAGAAAAGATTGTTTCAATTGAAATTTTGGTGCAAAAATGGGATCAAATCAACATAGAAAGAGGTTAAAGAAAATTTGACACCTGAGGAGATTGCAGAAAATAGAGAGGAGACAAAATGACAATAAGAAAGAAGAGAAAGATTTCAAAACTTGAATAATGTTGGAGCATTGAGTTCAACAATTGTTTCAAAAGAGGAGGACAATGAAGACACCATAATGGATGTAGATGTTGAAGAAGCAAAATCAGGTGCATCTTCTAATCTAGTATTGGATACAGGTATGTCTTCGCATCCAATTGTTACAACTTATTCTGATAAAGATGTTCATGATTTGCTAGAAGCAGGTTACAATAGAAATGATTTAAATTTTATTCCTGAAAATAGATTAACAAGTTTAATTGCACGTGAAATTTTAGAAATTAGTAATGTTAATCATAATGATAAAGGAACTGAAAGTCAAACCCTAATTGAAACTAAAAATCAAACACCAATTCAAATTGAAATCAACAATGTAAATGTAGACATAGAAACACTGATTGAGAAAGAAACTCATTTGAATGATAATGAAATAAATGAATGATTTGAATTAAAATTTCATGTGTTAGACAATCTGCATGGTTTGGTTTCATCGAGACAGATTAGGACACATGTGAGCAGATTGTTTAGACAATTTTTTTATAATAAGAAATTTGGGTTTCAATGTCAATTAATGTTACAATTAAATAAAATGTCTAAAATGTGAAAAGTGATGAAGAGGTTAGGCATTTATGTGAAAACTAAGAAGAAGGATGAGTCTCTAAAACAAGTTGTATCAACTGTTGCTAGTGCCTTTGACACAATTAGAAATAAAAGTCATTCTAAAGATAGTAATGCGACACGGTGAGCAATAACAACAACTTTTGTAAACAAAACTACTACTGATAAAAGAATGATTTCAAACATAAGTGGATATCTTAATATTAATTGTAAAACTTTAACAAGAGCTGTAAAGAGAAGAGTTAACTTTGAAAGTGATCCAGAAAACTATTTATGGACCTTCAGTGGCAGACTCCTGAGGTCTGACATGAAACTTACTGGTGAAGTCAAAACTTTGATTGAAAATTTTTGGCATGATAATACAAGAGTATCCCCTAATGCCAGAGATGTTCTTAAATTAAGAGTTGGTTCAAAAGTTCATGATCCACATCCAAAACACCTTTTAGATATGACTCAAACAAAATTATATAAAAAATTTGTGGATGATAAGGTGTTAACTATTAGTATTAGTCAAAGATCGTTTGAAAAATGTAAACTATGGTATGTAAGGATTAACAAAGAAAGAATCACCTATTGTTGCAAAACTCATCTTCAATTTCATTATCATTATGATATTTTTTGATCTATACATTCTACTATGCATACTAATGAAATGTTGCAGGAATGTGGCATAAATATACCACCAAAAACTGTAAAGGAGTTTATATCAAATTTGTTTTGTAACCTACCTAATGAGAAATTTTCTCTTTTAAATGCATGTGTTTCTGGTGTATGTGATGTATGTGGTAATCTTACATTATTAGATGACTGTTTGCATGAAAATATTTCATTTGATTTTGGACAACAATTAGTTGATGTACAAGGATTTTAAAACTGTTGAGTATCCATTGAAGGATGAAAAAGTTGGAAAATGGTGTGACCTAATAACTGAAAAAATTAGTGTTAATGCTTTTATGAATGAATTCAAGAGTAAGATCATACTTAAATATGTGAAACACTCTCACAATTCTAGATGGCTTGATGGACAATTTCGCATATGCAAGAATACATTACCAATTGGTAGTATACTGTCAATTATTGACTTTGCAGAAAACTATATGCTTGCACCACAAGATGAGATCCAACCACAATATTATAATTCAGTGCAAGTAACAATTTTTGTTCATATTGTCTATAGACATGCAACTAATAGTATAGAAGAGGATCAGAAAATATTAAGAGAGTACCATTTCTATATGAGTGATAATAAGTTACACTCATCAAAGTTTGTCTAGTATTGCTTTTATACCTTTTATGAAAATTTAAGGGAGAGAGAAATTCATATAACACAACATCTAATATGGTCAGATAATTGCATAGGACAATTCAAGAATGCTAGAATGTTTTATTGGTTGAGTAGGATACACAAGAAAATAAATATCCAACATATCTAGAGTTTTTTTGAGGCTGGACATAGGAAGGGAGAACATGATGGTGTTGGTGCATGTGTTAAGAGAGCCCTTTGTAGAGAGCAACTCAAATTTGAGGAAAAAACAAAATTTAAAGATGCATGTGCAATTGTTGAATGGTGTAAAACAAATTTGTCTACAGGATCAAGTTAGAACTCTACAATCAGACATTTTTTCTGGCTAGTTGAAGAGAAGAATATCCTTTCAAGATATGATTGTAATACAATCAGCGGATCGACTAAATAGCATTCATTTAAGAGTTCTAATTCTAACACTTGGACTATATGGACTAGGGAGATTGCATATTTTTGTCAATTTTGTGTTGTAGGTGAATGGGAAGAATGCGAGAATACAGAATGGGTTGAAGAATGGCAACAAAAATCATTAACACCTAGTGAGAGACAAGATGAAGATGTTATAATAAATGAAGACCTAGATCATACCTTTGCATCAGAAGATTATGATCATGTTTTAGATCTCATACAACCTGGTAATTTAATACAATTTATTGTAAAACTTTAAATTATATATTAGTTACATGTGTATGTCATATAATTTATGATTATATATATTTGAATTATAAAACTTTAATTTAAACAAGTTTTATTACAATGCACATGTACTTAATTTAGTTTTGTAGGACATGTGTATGCTATTGTTGCACCTGAGGATAATGAAGAGCAGATAGAGTATTGGTTAGCTCGATGTGTAGAACCCAAGAAAAATTTGATATGTCATCAAGTAGATAATGATAATTTTTAGTATCCAATCGGGTCTATTGTGGTAGTTGGTACATGGCTATTAAAATACCTAACAAGAAAGAATGGTTTACCAGCTTTTGAAGACTACCAATCAGAAAAGAAGATTATACACTATTCCCATTTGGTAGTGGCAAAAAATATCAAATTGGAAAGATACAAAGGGAGACCTGCTAATAAAATTTTATGGACACTTTCAATGGAAGAGCATGAGGCAATCATAGAGGCATTACAGAAAAGAGAGGATGCTAATGGTACATTAGGTTGAATCAAATTTATACATGTAAGTTTTTATTCAATTGTCTTATTAACTTTAAAATTAAAATTAACTTTAAATAAAATTGAGTACATAAATTCTAACATTTCAACATGTTTATTTTTATGATGCAGTCCATGTTGGGAAGAACATCTAGATGCATTGCAGAAAAGAGAGGATGTTGATGGTACATTATGTTGAAATAAATTTATACATGTAAGTTTTTTTTTAATTATCATATTAACATTAAATGAACTCGAGTACACAAATTCTAACATTTCAACATGTTTATTTTTATGATGTAGGATGTCGGGAAGAACATAGATCTGCATTGCAGAAAAGAGAGGATGTTGATGGTACATTAGGTTGAATCAAATTTATACATGTAAGTTTTTGTTCAATTGTCATATTTGTATATGTTTTCTACACGTCTTCTTTGAAGTGTCATAATTTATAATTTAGAGATATAGATTTGAAGTTAAAATTAAAATTAACTTTAAATGAACGTTTATAAATTCTAACTGTTATACACTAAATTTGCACCTCTGATCTCAAGCTCTCTTGGTCTTGATAATCCAGTATAATATGGGCATCATCTCAAGGTTGTGGGACCTTTTGCTAACCAAGATGAGACCTCCAGATTCTAGGCTGGTTCCTCTTGGATAATCACCTTGATTTTCTTTTAAACAGGAAAGTAAACCTTTTGAGGGAAAGGGATAGAAGGAATGCATGAAAGGGAAATGACTGAAAGCAAATCTATCCTACAAGGTGATGCATTGAAACTAGGGTTTGGATCTCAGTATAGAGGAATGAGACCAATGGAAGAATCAGGTCTAATAGGTCACCACTCACTAGATAGGCTTGCATAAGTATTTCATAGGAAGGCTTGAACAAAAGACTCAACCTATGACCTGCAAACAAACATACTCCTCTACAACTAAGTGTAGGAATGAGAGAAGACTGCTAGGGCTGTAATATACCCACAAAACATCTAAATCAGATCAAACATAGTAACACACAAAATCACAGAAAGTGAGAGGGACTAGGAACCCCAATTTCCATTAACAACATTCATAAACCTCAATCTAATAAGAGATAATGCAAACAAGGAAGCACAAGGACATGAAGGATTGTCACAAACTACTTCTGCAATACTAGTATTATCAATGGGAATTTATAGAATGTGGAAAACCAAAGGGAAAGAAGAAATGCCACAAATAGCTTCCCAAGAAAGAGTCTTTCTTTTTTACAAAATATGAATTCTGAGCTCTACAAGCTCCAAAAACATATTATATACAAACCCTGCACGCAGGCAGGAATCAAAATTTTAGGGCTACATAGATATGCATAAAATAATCCAACCCTAAAATAGTCACTTCTGATCATAAATAAATCTCTAAAAATATCCAATTGATCAGATATTTCTCCTTGCATGCCCATGCCTATATTGATCCTACTTATAGATCAAAAACCTCAATCCATCTACCTCCCTGCAAGCCCACTGAGTCATGACTACTCTCAAAATATGATCAGATACTAGAAAGGACCCCAAACGGCGGCCTAAAATCTCTGCAAAATCTCCCAACTGCAACCACCTCTAAAGTCATAAATCCTCAGCTACCTGCACTTGCAAACATTTCCCTTAGAAGAAAGCCCGCGAAAATAGGCTACACCGCTTGAAAACACCACTGGTCACATGATTGCATGATCTAAAAAAGCCTCATGTGATCATGCGACAAGCTTCACTGAATCTACCTCCGCTTGCCACAAAGATGCTTGGGACCTGCAAGACATCACACCTATCAAACCTTCACCACGATTAACATGTGGACCAACCAAAATCCAACCACACGTTGGTCAAACCCATGATGATATCAACTAAAAAACTTAGAAGAATTGAACGGTCGTCACATGATCACATGGGATCAAAAGATCCCATGAGATCATGCCCCAGCCATTGATCTTGGATCAACTAGCGCTTCCACTGACCATCGAACCCACTGATAGTCCTGACACGTCACCACCAGAAGCCACCACTTACCACTTGTCGCATGGTCACATGTGGTTTTGAGACCACATGCAATCATGTGACCAACCGCAAGATGCTACCCTGCCGGCTTGGAGTTGACTACAAGAATAACCCTGGGTTCACTTTGGGTTCACTCTTTCTTAGTCGCTGAACCACTTGATCTTTTCTTAACCCTGAGCTCATCCAGTGACCACATGAAAACTTTAGCCATGCATCTACATAACCAACCCCGGGCCCGCCTTGACTGAGATTCTAATCTAACGGCAGGCGCATGATCTCATGGGGTCGGAAGATTCCATGAGATCTTATGACCACCGTAGATCTCTTTTCTACTACCTCTGCATCAGACAGTCTTCATTATGCCACTGCCTTTAAATATCACTTATCTTCTTTCAGTAGTATAGCGACAACCATGGTATTCATCTGTGCTTTAACCTACCTTGCTTTTAAAAGACCTTGGGCCCACTTGACACTTGTCAATCTCTTATTTGTTCTGATCACTTCATCAGCAACACCTCGGCAACCCCTGGCATCAGACCCACCTGACTTAGCAGATTCCCATCAGATGGTCATTGCGTGATCACATGGGGTTGGAAGATTGATGAAGGGTGCTCCCCTTAATACCACAAACACATAATAGAAATAGAGAAACAACAACAATAATATGCAAGAACAGAAAATTAGCTTCTTATTATCTCCACAAATGTGAAATTAAAAATTTTCAGAATTACAATACGCAAAGCCACATGGGCATTCCCTTACAATATTCTATAGGACAAAGCCTCAAATCAATACCCAGATCTACTACCCAGAACTATTCTGAACTGACTAAGACAATAATAAAGCCTTCCTTATATAGGCAATTTTCCACTGCCTGGGAAGGTTCCAAAATTTTAGCCAATAAGGCCGACCAAACTTAGAATTATTTTATTTTACATTTTATTACATCATAGTCGGCTCAAGATAACCTTTGAAACTCGAACAAAAATTTTGAAGAAAATTATTTTCTGCCATTTCGGGTGGCCCAACTTCTGAAGACCATAAGTCATCACCAGTTGACTCGATCGGCTATTATAACCCCATTTCGGAAATACCACGAAGCGTTCTATAGGCTTAACTGGCGCAAGCGCCTGTCACCCAAATTTTTGACCTCATCCGGGGCCTCTAAAGCCTTCAAAACTGAGTTCAAAGTTTTTGTACCCTGCTACCGATACCGAAAATCTTCAATATCTTCCAATATACACTTGATCTGGCAATGAAACTTTACTGGCAGACTTATATCACCAAAATGAACCTCCAAGAAAGAAATCAGATCATTCTGAGCACATATGAAAATTACCAAAAATAGTAACTTTCCATAAATAGCAGCTCTGCACAAAATAGCCCTTATTGAATATAAAAATAGAAATATTTATTTTTTTTGGGTGATGCAAGATTGCTCTTACACCCAGGATGCTCTGCATCAGACACCCAGGGTAATTTGAGAAGTGACCCTGTCATGACTCAGGTGTGCAGAGGAAAACCAAAATGGCTAACCTCCTCCTTTGTCAGCCATGATGAATCTTCAATAGGTCATCCTTTCCACTTGACCAGATATTCTTCATATGTCCTATTCTTTGTGCTTCTGCTAACACGACTGTCCAGTATATCTTCGATCTCCTTAGTGTCTGAACTAGTTGCTGGAATACTCCACTGTGCTGCTGTGATCTCATCTTCAACACCTCCTTCATGATACTCTGTCAAATCTGAAATGTTAAACACTAGTGAAATATTTAGCTCAGTAGGAAATTCTACCTCATATGCATTTCTTGAATCATGTTTCTTCAGTATCCTACATGGTCCAAACTTCTTCATTTTCAGCTTGTTATATGTACCAACTGGAAACCACTCCTTCTGAAAATGAACCATGACTTTGTCACCAACTTGAAATTCTTTATACCTCCTTTTCTCATCTGCCTTAGCCTTATACTGTGCATTCATCTTGGTAATATGCTTCCTCACCTCTTCATGGATATTCTTCAAGTGTTCTGCAAAATCCTCAGCTTCAGCACTACTTATTTCTCCTTTATCTATCTTCCTTAATTCAGATGCATTTCTTGGACTACTTCCATATACAATTTGGAATGGTGATTTACCAGTGCTCCTGTTGACAAAATTATTGTATGCAAATTCTGCCTGTGGTAAAATCAAATCCCATCTTGTTGGCTTATCTCCAACCAAACATCTCAGCAAATTTTCCAAACTCCTATTCACCACCTGTGTCTGTGTATCAGTCTGTGGATGATGTGATGAACTGAACTTCAAATCTGTCTTCAACTTCTTCCACAATGTACGCCAGAAATATCCAACAAACTTAGTGTCCCGATCTAAAACTATGGTCTTTGGCAAACCATGATGTCTCACTACTTCTCTGAAAAATAATTATGCTACATGAAAGCATCATTAGTCTTCTTGCAGGGAATGAAATGTGCCATCTTTGAAAATCTGTCAACCACCACAAAAATTGAATCATGTCCCCACTGAGTCCTCGGTAAACCAAGAACAAATTCCATGCTGATATCCTCCCAAGGCTTCTTTGGTACGGGTAATGGCTGATACAACCCTATATTCTGCTTCACTCCTTTCACCATCTGACATACTCTGCAACTCTGTACAAACTTCTTCACATCTTGCTGCAACTGTGGCCAATAATAATTCTCACTAACCAAACCAAAGGTTTTATCACGACCAAAATGTCCAGCCAATCCTCCTCTATGCTTCTCCTTGATGAGATTCTCCCTCATAGAACTTTGTGGAATGCACAACTGACTCCCTCTGAATAGCATATCATCCTGGATGATGAAATCCAACCATTTTGTCCTGTCTAGAGTAACAGGTTCTGTACAAGCTTTTCAAGCTTCACCAAAATCAGGATCCTCTGGATATAAATTCTTGAGTTCCTTGAACCCAACCACTTCAATCTGCATTTCTGTCAGCAATATTTGCCTTCTGCTAAGAGCATCTACAACCCTATTAGACTTTCCACTCCTGTGTTTCAAAACAAATGTATAACTCTACAAAAACTCAACCCATTTCAAATGCCTTTGATTCAATTTTCCTTGACTATTCAAATATTGCAAAGCTTGATGATCAGTATACAAAACAGACTCCTTAGCAAGTAGATAATGTCTCCACTTCTTTAATGCCTGAACTATAGCATAAAATTCTTGATCATAAACATAATATTTCCTCTTGGCATCATTTAACTTCTCACTAAAATAAGCAACAGGTTTACCTTCTTGGCTCATAACAGCTCCTATTGCAGTACCACTAGCATCACAATCTACTTGAAAAACCTTATTAAAATCTGGAAGTGCTAAAATGGGTTGTTCTGTAACTTTTCATTTCAACAACTGAAAACTCTTTTCTACCCCATTAGTCCACTTAAACTCTTTTCTATCCCCTCTCATTGTTTCAGTCAAGGGTCCACAAATACTGCTAAAATTTCTGATAAACTTTTTGTAAAAGCTAGCTAAACCATGAAAAGATCTTACCTCAGTAGCACTCCTTGGAGTAGGCCATTCAAGGATAGCCTGTACCTTCTCTGGGTCCATTTTTAGACCTTCTACTAAAACTACAAATCCCAAATACACTAACTCTTTCTTCACAAAACTGCACTTCTTCAAATTAATCAACAATTTCTCATCTCTCAACTTCTCAAACACCATACGAATATGCATCATATGTTCCTCCAATGTCTTGCTAAAAATCAAAATATCATCTAGGTAAACAATGACAAAATTACCCAAAATTTTTTTCAGAACCTCGTTCATGAGCTGCATGAAAGTGCTCGGTGCATTGGTTAGCCCAAAAGGCATGACTAACCACTCATACAGTCCTTCCTTTGTCTTGAAGGTAGTCTTCCATTCATCTCCTTCTCTGATCAGAATCTGATGATATCTACTTTTCAGATCTATCTTTGAAAAATACATAGCTCCACTCAAACAGTCCATAATATCATCCATTCATGGCAATGGAAACCTGTACTTGATTGTGATCTTGTATATTGCTCTGGAATCTGTACACATCCTCCACTCTCCATTCTTCTTTGGTGCTAATACCACTGGTACAGCACAGGGACTCAGACTCTCTCGAATGAACCCCTTCTGTAACAACTCATGTACTTGTCTGTTCAACTCTTCACTTTCTACTGGTGTCATTCTGTGTGTTGCCTTGTTTGGCAAACTGGCTCCTGGAATCAAATCCATCTGATGACTGATCTTCCTTACCAGTGGTAATCCATTAGGTACATTATCAGATACAATATCCTGAAACTCATTCAACAAATCTGCAACCTCTACAGGTACATCCTCTACTTCTTCTTTACCAACTTTTGGAATTAAAGAAAAACACACATGCTCATGCCTCATACCATCTAGGAATTTCTTTCCATCAACAAATGTTATTCTTGCATTACCACATACCTTTTCTTCGGTCTCCTTCAATGGCTTTAGCTTATGTCGCACTCCTTCCTTTGTCAAGGAATAGGTATTTGCACGACCATCGTGTACAGCACATCTATCAAACTGCCACGGTCTACCCAACAACATATGACATGCATCCATAGAGATGATATCACATAGTACCTCATCTTGGTAACCGCCGATCTTGAACTTTACCAGGCACTGTTCACTGACCATGACCTTGTGGTCATCCTGTACCTAGGCAATCCAATATGGATGTGGGTGTTTCTGTCTCTTGAGCTTCAACTTTGTCACCATCTCTTCTGACACCAAATTGTCAGTGCTTCCACTATCGATAATCACATCACAACATTTACCTTCACACTTGCACTTGGTGCGAAACATGCTCCTCCTTTGCTCAGGTTCATTCTCACCACTCAGCAAGACTCTTCTATTAATTAGCGTTTCTCCTCTTTCAGCATCTTCAGAATTTGATGATCTAGCATCTTCATCGACATGTGCAACTCTGGCCTGGCCTTCATTTCTCCTGTCTGTTCTTCCTTGGCACTTGTCTTTGTAGCTTTCTAACCTCAGGTGTCACAGCACCAGCTCTTCCGCCACGTTCTCTTTGTGGAGGCATTTTCGTGATGCGCGCTGAAACCCTAGCTACGGTCCTGGTGCAAACTACCTCATAGTCAGCGATCTATTTACACACTCAAGAACTCCTGCTCTAATACCACTTGATGAAGGGTGCTCCCCTTAATACCACAAACACATAACAGAAATAGAGAAACAATAACAATAATATGCAAGAATAGAAAATTAGCTTCTTATTATCTCCACAAATATGGAATTACAAACTTTCAGAATTACAATATGCAAAGCCACATGGGCATTCCTTACAATATTCTATAGGACAAAGGCTCGAATCAATACCCAGATCTACTACCCAGAACTATTCTGAACTGCCTAAGACAATAATACAACCTTCCTTATATAGGCAAATTTCCACCGCCTGGGAAGGTTCTAGAATTTTAGCCAATAAGGCCGACCAAACTTAGAATTATTTTATTTTACATTTTATTACATCATAGTCAGCTCAAGATAACCTTTGAAACCCGAACAGAAATTTTGAAGAAAATTATTTTCTACCATTTCGGGTGGCCCAACTTTCGAAGACCATAAGTCATCACCAGTTGACCCGATTGGCTATTATAACCCCATTTCTTAAATGTCACGAAGCGCTCTACAGGCTTGACCGGCGCAAGCATTCGTCACCCAAATTTTTGACCTCATCCGGGGCCTCTAAAGCCTTCAAAACTGAGTTCAAAGTTTCTGTACCCTGCTGCCAATACCGAAAATCTTTAATATCTTCCAATATACACTTGATCTGGCAATGAAACTTTACTGGCAGACTTATATGACCAAAATGAACCTCCAAGAAAGAAATTAGATCATTCTGAGCACATACAAAAATTACCAAAAATAGTAACTTTCCATAAATAGCAGCTCTGCACAGAATAGCCCTTATTGAATATAAAAATAAATTTTTTTTTTTTTTGGTTGATGCAAGATTGCTCTTACACCCAGGATGCTCCTGCATCAAAGATCCCATGAGATCATACGACCACCGTAGATCTTCATCGCACTTGCGCCATTGCAGAAACTTCAAGCCCCACTGACCACTTGTTGCATGATCTCATGCGGTTAAGAGACCGCATGCGATCATGCAACCAACTGCATGATGTTAACTTCCTGAACCATGAACCGTTTGTCATTTAGAACTTTACCGCGATGATTGGGATCCCATCGGATGGTTGTCGCATGATCTCATGGGCTCAAAAGATTCCATGAGATCATGCGACCACCATAGATCTCTGCTAGGAAGTCTCACCCGGACCACACTGATCAGAGTTGTGCGCTTATAAAATGAATGCCGCTAGAGGAAGAAGTCCGAAACATATAAGGGGTCAAAAACACAGAGGGTTTTCGAGCGAGGGTCAAAAAAACACTAAGCTTTCAGAGCGGAGGTCGAAAACACACTGAGCTTTCAGACCAAAGGCAGAAACATCCCGAGCCTTCAGAGAGAAGGTCAAAAACACACTGGGTTTTTGGGCCAAAAGGTAGAAAACACACTGGACTTTTGACACTTGAGCATTTCTTTGGAAAGTAGGACCGTGGCCAAAAATGAATGATAGGGAATTTTTGGGTAACACTAACATTTTAACATGTTTATTTTTATGATGCAGGATGTCTAGAAGAACATAGACATGAACTATTTATGTAGTACAATGCACTCTTGTATTCATACAATTTTGGGTTAATAATTTAAGATCACATGAACTCACTTTTATACATCAAATTTTGTTTTAAATATTTAAGTTAAATTCATAACTTTTTATTCACCTAATTTTGTTGTAAATATTAAACTATGCACATTGGTTAGATTATGTTCACTTAATAGATCTCATTGTTTAATAGTTATTAAGTTTGTAATGTATCCATATTGTTCTTGTCAATTTTACATGTATTAATAGATGTCATTGTTAGATCTAGATGATTTTTTTTATAGTTAATCAAAGTGTTCATATTACTTGTAACACGTATCTAGATATTGTACTTAGATCAATTACACATGAATTAATAGATCTCATTGTTAGATAGATATTTTTTTAAGGATAAATTGATAAATTACATAACAAGTCCTAATTAAGATAAATTGATAAATTACATAACAACTCATGACTAAGATAAATAACATAAAATGTCCTGAAATAATTTACATGTTTCATAATGTCCCTCATATCAACTCATGATATATACATACAATCACAAAACAAAGTCCTACTCTAAAAACAAGTCCAAGTACAATATATGATAACAAGTGGACTAGTATATAATCCAAGTCCTACTCTAACAACAAGTAAAAATAATATGAACAAGTCTAAACAAGCGCAAATAGTCATCATAAAACAAGTCCAAATAGTCATCAACAATAATATGAACAAGTCCAAATAGTCATCATAAAACAAGTCCAAATAGTCATCATAATCTAACTCTACTCATCTAGCTGATCTATAGTCCTCTTCACTCCACGTGAAGAGGACTGTGATGCATCAACATGCTCTATCTAGTCCTGAGTACCCTCATCGTACTCTGTCTAGTCCTGAGCACCCTGATCCTGCTCTGTTTGGTCTCGAGCACCCTCATCCTCAACTACATGAAAAGAAGATGAAGCCAAGTCCTGTAAAAAAATTAAAAGTACAAATTAAAAATTATCTAAATTAATCATCTAAGATCTAGATAGACACAAGACATTGAAAAAGATCTAGATACACATAGGACATTGAAAAATTACTTAAATTAATCATCACCTCAAAGGATAGTGGCGATGGATGCATTTGGCTTAATCCTGTAGCCATGCCAAGACTCATGGTGGTGTCGACCTTAACAACATATATAAAGCATGAATCAAACTTATAGTACATATATACATAAATTATAAAGTATATATAACTTGATCAAATATATAAATATGGAATAAAAACATGTGTACATTACCTATGTGTGACATGTAGCTAATGTCACCGATGAGTCAGGATGTAAATGGGATTGTGCAACATGAGACAATCCAAAAGCCTACAATTACAAAAAAATAAGTGTGAATCAAAGTTGTACATAAATTAGTAAGATACAAATACTTAAAATTAATAAATGAAAAACATACTATAGGTATATGCAGCTGACTCTTAGTGACTGGTGGGGCAGAGAATGAAGGACTACCAATCTCAGTCACACATGAGAGACCCTACAAAATCACAAAAATATGTCAAACACATTATCAATTAAAGTTTAAATGTATCAAGATCAAAGTGCATACCATGAATGGAGCACCGAGATGTCGAGGTGTCAATGTCATATGATGATGGCTAATGAATGTTGGAGGGTCTGTTGGTGATCTTTTTCCCCAAAGGTCAGCTTGGCATTAGGATTAATGGGGCTAGTGTCACATTCACTCAACACTCCAAAACTGACAAGAAAAAGGGCCAACTGACAAGGATCAAAGAGAGATCCTTCTACACTTTGAGTTCCACATCACTCAGGTGGGTATACCTCATCTACACACTCATACAATTTGTGTCACACTATAGGCCTGCAGGTCACTAACTGTGGAATGATTTTCAAACTCTTCTAGGTATCCTGTACCTCAATGAAGCCAATATCTCATGCAATAGCCCTACTTGCATAGAGTGAGTATGAAAACCAGAGACGTATCCTAACAACATGAAAGGGAAAGGGTGGGACTGAATGGAGATGATTTTAAAGATGATTGAAAGGACCTCTGAGATGCCCTAAGTCTTTGATAGACCAGTGCCTTATCCAATGGGCCACAGAGTCAAATACCCTACTGCAATAGAGCTATGAAACAAGAGGACAACACACTCACCCTGACCAAATCATACATTATCAAACCACCTGTGCACCCAAATATGCTATCACCTATCCAAAGAAAGACCTAGGAACAGGCAATACATTAACTAGCATCCACTGGAAGACAAGCATGATGCATCTTTGATACCCTAGCCCATACATATCTGAACACTAACTTTGAACCAGTTATCCTTGCGAAGACAACTCCACTTGCAAACACTTAGGCAATGCAAACAGACAAATCAAACACCCTTGATGTATGATTAATGATTCAAAATTCAAATGGAGACAATCTGATACAAGAACAAGTATGCTGCAATCTCATACATAAGACAATCCTGTTACAAAATATATTATATTCTCTAAACCAGCAAGAGAAAGAAGAACACCCTATATATAGAGAGAAGGAGAAAATCTATAGAACAAAACCCTTCATGGAACTGACAAAATTCAGAACCCTCTGTAAGTCAAAAATTTGACTACAAATACCCCTAGCTGCCTTGGAATTTTTAGAGAGAATGCAACAAGCTATGGATAGCTAGGGCATAGGGTACAATAGCTAAACCAATTGGAAATGGTCACAAAATTTACTACAGGGGTAGGAAATACAAGCATCCTGGAGAAAGAGATCTCAAATAGATCTTACAATTATGACACTCAGTACAAAACACCAGGTAGAACCATGAAAACCAATCAAATTGGCCACCTGCAAACACACCTGCTGAGCACAAAATATTCCCTCATATGGCACAAAAGTCTCCATGCAATCAAGTAACAGGCCTCTGGACCACCTTGCAATCACTGGTGCCATGAAACCAATCAAAATTCACCAAAGAAACCATAAAGTCTGGTACTTCCTACCGCTGCAACTCTCAGAAATTCAAATTTGAAAAGAAAAAGCTACTCTACATTTCATGGGTTTCACATTTCTTAACTATTTTCCCTAGTCGCACAATCGTGCTACCATCAACTCCACTGCCACAGAAAATGGGCTCACCTTATGCCTGGTCGCATGATCGCATAACCCAGAAATGGGTTATGCGAACATGCAACAACATTAACCTTTACTGCTGATGCTACCACTTGCAATAAGATAGTTTGTCACATGTTTGCAAGCTAGAAGATTGGCCGATGCGAACATGCAACAAACTATTACCATGCACCCTACCAGCCTGGCACGTTACCACTGAGATACCCTCACCTGGACCTACATACAAACCTTAACATCCCACCAACACGGACCAATCGGAGATCACCATGACCTCACCTACCACTGAGCCCACCAAACAAAAATAGACAGGCCCCAAGGACACATGGTACCCTGTCGCATGATCGCATAGCCTGAGAATGGGCTATGCAAACATGCGACAACCCGCGAACCTTAGACAATGCAACCATCACCACCACCGCAAAGGGTACCGCAACTGGTATGTCGCATGATCGCAAGCCATGGAAATGGCTCTTGCGATCATGTGACAAGGCCATGAGACCGCTGCAACAATCACTCACTGGCCAATAGAACACTGCCACATGTCTGCCTCCTCTGCATCTCCCGGGCCCACCACCGAAACACCATCACACCACCATAGACACATGTCAAACGGTCGCATGATCACATAACCTGGAAATGGGGCTATGCGATCATGTGATAGCCAACCCAAAGCTACCACATGTCACCAAACTACAACCGGCACCACCATCAGGCCCCATGTGCTAGGAAGGAGGCGGTCGCATGGTCACATGTCAGAAAACTCTGACATGCGATCATGTGACAACCAGTAGGAACACATGCCTTCACCTCCCCTCTAACATTGGGCCCACCACATATTGTGCTTGCGCACTAAAGCAAAGAAGACCGCCAGGCATTCAGTGACTACGCGACAAACTGCCTGCGTGATCGTGAGATGCTAGCGGATAACCGCCAGATATTTGGAGATCACGCGACTAAAGAGAAATAGACTGCCCACCACGTCGCTAAAGGTTAGGTGCCAATTGCCAAGCATGAAGAGATCTCACAATAGCACAGTCACCAGATCGCTGAATAAAAGATATAACCGCCAAGAGACTTGGAGAAAGTGCAACTAATACCATGCAAAGACTGGGCCTCACCATCCATCGCACCTACGCAGTTAGAGAAAACACCAGCAAACAGGGAACTGGTGCAAGGTCGAAAACACACAATGTTTTCGACATAGTGGAAGACCGAAAACACATAGAGTTTTTTACGCCAAAGGATAATCGCACAAAAGCAAGAAGTGCAGGATTGAAAACAACGAAGACCGAAAACACATAGATCGAAAATATCATGGATTTTTGAAAATACTATGGGTTTTCGACACTGTGGCAAATTTTTAGATTTTGTTTCCCACGGACCTTAGAATTTGAATATCTTTCTGGGTCTTCTGAATTGGGAGGTGCGATTTGGACTAGAGTAAGGTAACATAGTGAAGAACATAGGGCAGGAGGAAATGAAGAACATTTGCAAGGAAAATAGGCCAATTAGGAAGAGTTTGCTATGATAGAAAATCGGCCTAACAGGGTCAACCCTCCTCTATTTACCAAAAAATCCACATGTTATGGCTCATAATTGTATAAATAAGAGATTTAATATTACACTATATTTAAATTATAATTAAATTTACCTCTGCAAGATGATCATTGTCTACATTGAGTAAATCAACATATAGTGAGATATCATCTCCGATATCACCATGTGTGCCATCATTATCATCATTGGCATATCCACCATGTGCACCACCAACATCATCACCATATCCACCATCGACAACATGGGAAGCATCAGGATCAGATTGGGGACCCGTACATATACCCCCACAACTTGTGCAAACATGTGCTATGCTGGGGGCAGTCCTTGCCTAGGTCATGTGCTATAACAAATTGCTCGTAAGGGCACTCAAAGAACCAAGAGATGATTGCACTACTCGATGATAGACAAGTGCAAGAAGTACAGGAGATGGAAGAGGAACAAGGGGCTCATTGCGCACATGATTTCTAGTTCTGTCACTCAATTTGGCCCCTGGCCTATCCTGTGGCATGCCCCGACGAACCCCCTGAAATGCTCTCATGTCAAAATAATTGGGTTTCTTACCCAATTCAAACTCAGCCCATAATTTTTTCAAAAAATAAAGTGGAACTTCATGATTAGCATGTGGTGGAGGGTCAAATACCATCCACCACCACTCCCAAAAATGCTCTGCCATCCCAGGGTGTCTACACCATCTAATGGAAATACGTGGCTTCTTGCCAACTATCTGCTCACCCATTGTAGGGTTCAAAAAATAGCATGCCAAATCATTTTTTGTAATTTTTAACTTATTAATCTCTTTATAAGAGAGACCATTAGCATAATATACACACATAGACTCCCTCCACGACTCAAAACTATCAATCTCATAGTCTAATGTTTGTATGGAATTTACTACGCCCTACATGCTATTTGCAAGGCATAGTAGCTAGATAGACAGATATGGATCATGCCTAAAAATGTTTTTGTCTCTCAAGATGTCCTCTACATTTCTCCTAATATTATCTCTGAGTTCTCTAGGTGGAGGTGGAGGTGGAGGTGGAGCGGGGGGTGGAGGGGGAGGGGGAGGTGGAGGAGAAGGTGGTGGTGCATGCTGACCTATAAGCTCATCAATGTGAAAATCATCCATATTGCCAATCTACGTACAAATAAAAACATGATAATTTACAATTAACATACTGTAAAATATATTTTACCTTACAACTTGAATGACTTAGATAATCAAAACTTAAGAGGGGAGAGAGAGAGAGAGAGAGAGAGAGAGAGAGAGAGAGAGAGAGAGAGAGAGAGAGAGAGAGAGTATGTGTGTGTGTGTCTATGTTTTTAAATTTATGTTTTGGTTTTCTAAATTTATATTTTGATTTTCTACGTTTATGGTTTCGTAAATTAACTTTTTATCTAGGTTTACATTTTTATTTTATTATCTAGGGTTTTAGTTTTCTATGTAGGGTTTTGCAATGTAATTTTGTATACCTAAATTTTAATAGTTTTCTACTTTAATACGGTAATTTACAAAGTAAATTGAAATAAAAAACAATTATAGCTTTGAAAGATAAAATATAAAATTAAATTTATGCAATAATTTTGAAAATAACATGAAACATAGCATGAACTAAATTTATGTTTTGGTTTTCTAAATTTATATTAAATGATTTTCTAAAATTTGGTTTCTAAGATAATAGAAATAATAGTACGTAGAGAGAGAGAGAGAGAGAGAGAGAGAGAGAGAGAGAGAGAGAGAGAGAGAGAGAGAGAGAGAGAGAGAGAGAGAGAGAGAGAGAGAGAGAGAGAGAGAGAGAGTGTGTGTGTGTTTTTAAATTTATGTTTTGGTTTTCTAAAATTATATTTTGATTTTCTAAGTTTAGGGTTTCATAAATTAATTTTTTATCTAGGTTTATGTTTTTGTTTTATTATCTAGGGTTTTGGTTTTCTATGTAGGGTTTTGCAATGTAATTTTGTATATACCTAAATTTTACTAGTTTTCTACTTTAGTATGGTAATTTACTAAGTAAATTGAAATAAAAAAGAATTACAACTTTGAAAGATAAAATATAATTAAATTTACGTAATAATTTTGAAAATAACATTAAACTATACATTTTTAAATTAAAAATAACCTGAAACTACAATTTTTAAAGACAAAAATCATAAAAAAATAATAAAAAAGAATAGTATGTACCTAGAAGATGAAAAAAATGGTGGGTGGGGTTGATAGGGGAAGCTAAGTTGGGTGCCCGATCTATACCAAATGTGATTCCATTTTTGCTGTGGATGAAAATGACAAGAATTTCGTTTAAAAGAAAAAAATATATAGATTTTCAAAAAAGGCACCCAATTTGTTCAAATTAGGTACCCATTTTTAACAAATCGGGCACCCATTTTGCTTTCGATGCTCGATCCTAAACGGGCGCCTGATTTGAAAAATTGCTTCAGTCCCCTGAACCTAAACGGATGCCCGATTCGTAAACATCAGGTGTCCGTTTTATATTATTTATTTTCCTTCACCGCAGACTTCCGCAGAATTGGCCCCCATCTCTGAACACACACCCAATGACATGGATATATCACCTATATTCAACATTGCTAATTTTTATGACTTTCATGAACCTAATGAAGACATGATAGTACCGATGGATTATCCTAAGAAACAGAATGAAGAAGTTGAAAATATTTTGGAGCAAGGAATTGACAGAAGTAAAAGAGGAAAATAATATATGGAATATCTCATAAAGTTGAAGAATAGACCAATTAAAGATAGTTCATGGATTTCACAGTCTGAATTGGATGCTGCTCAGATCGTACCTATTTCATGATTTGGAGAATCATTTCAAATATCTCTAGGTGTCTGATGTAGGAGCATCTCGTGTCCTTGGAAATCTTGTGTCACCAAAAACATATTTGAGTTTTTCTGTGTTGCTCGATTCCTCCTTTGACTAAGTTGGTTTAGTGTTTCTTGGTTTCCTTTGTTCACTGGTGTTGGTTGGTTATCTCTCTGGCACTTGGTGAATTTCCCTAGTGCTCGATGATGCTTGTCTGGTGCTTAGTTTCCTTGTTTACTGAGTTGTTTGTTTTTTATTTATTTTGAGGCCAACTTCATGTGCATTTAATTTGGGTCATAGATTTAATGTTTTTATCCATCATTGGGAAGCATGTGGACCTAGATCTGGTCATTCCTTTCTTTGATTATAGATCTGAAGGGCAACTTGGCTCGGTAGCCTCTTGTAAAAATATAGTTATTTGGTTAGATTTTAGGGAGGCATTTTTGGATAGAAGATAGAAGATAGAAAATTAAAGATTGTTGGAAGATCCTCCCATGTTGGAGGACTTCTATAGTTGATTGTAATATCTGGCCTAAACTAGGAAGGCCTTAAATCCCATCATGTATGAATTAATTTGAAGATAATATAACAAATTATTTGCATTCTCTCTCTCACTATTTGTGTTTTGTTTCTTCTGAGTGTGGTTTTACAAGGTGGATCTAGTTAGGGTGAGCCTTTGGCCCCTCACCCCATCCTCCCTTGCATCACTTGAAGAGGAAGTGAACCAAATTACATTAGCTAGATGTGATGAAGCCCAATATAAACTTCATCTCAAAGTTGCAGCAAAGATAGATTCAGCAAGAGATTTTTCAAGCATGCCCCCTAGGGTTTTATTAGTTAAAGATGTTAGATCGTACATCCACTACAAAATAGGAGAAATAGGAGATTTTGAGATGTGTGTATCTTTCCAGAAGCTTTGCAATGATGATAGAAAACTGAACCTAGTATTTAAGCAGGTTGAAATAATTGGTCTAACAAATGACCTAAGTTTCTCGAAGGAATTTAAAAGTGAATGGATAGGGGTTGTGTTGATTCTGTTTCATGATGGAATATTTTGGTTGGATGAACTAGATAAAGTCACAAAGATTATGATTCACAGAGTCATCGAGTTTCCAACAACAACAAGGCCAAGGCATTTTGTGGTGCTTCTAGGGCTGATATTGAAAAGAATACTGGAGCAACATGGGATTGACAAGCACTGTAGATTGGTTCAATTATTAACCCAGAGGTTAAGTTTGAAGCTCATGTCATCGATTATAAGATCTATCTGTCGAGCAGACTGAACAGTGTACCATGTGGAGCCGTTGACATCGCATACAAAATGGTTAAGAAAGATACCTAGTTACACCTTGCTAAGCTTCTTCTGAAGTAGATTGAAGAAAATATGAAAACCATCTGGTCGACAAAGTCAAATACTTGTAAGTTTGGATCACTTCTAGTTTGTATATTCTTCTATATACAAGGATTTTTCCCTTCATTCAGTAATGTAGAATGGTGAACCAATAAGCGAGTCATAGTACAGATACGAGATATGATTAATGACTTGGGAAACAATCTGAACAATGTTCTTGATAATTATTTTAAGCAATTTAAGATTAGCATGAATTCTTGAAGTAGAATTTCTAGAAAATTGGTCGACGAGTATGAGATGGATATTTGTTTTCTTTTGGACACTGACCATACACTAATAAAGGTTGTGGAGCCTAGAACTAAATGTCTAGCCCCTATGGGTTATGAAATGGATATTAATTTTATCTTGAAATCAATTAAGGCTCTGCAAGCTACACCAAAGGATAAAAATAAAGAGAGATTTGGAACATTTGGGGAGGCCAAGACAAGAATAAAAATAGGCTTGGTTATTAGTAAGATGACAAAGAAATCAAGAAAGATGATGAAAACTTTAGTTGAGAAATGTGGAGATGAAACTGGATCATCTGATAGTTCACTGTTTCAAGTTGCAACAAAAGGTCAGTTAATGTTAACTGATAAACCACATGATAGTGAAAAAGCTAAGTTAGATAAAGTGATATAATCTATGCTAGTTTCCCCTTCATCAACTCCAAAGAAGAGGTAGTTAGAGGTGCAATCAAGGGCATGAACAAGGTCAGCAACTACAACTTCACCACCATTGAAAAAGGGAGTTGTGAAGCTCACAAAACCTAAGGCATCATCACCTACAAAAATATCTACAAAGAGAGGAACAAAATCTACTATAGAGGCACCGAGAAAAAGAAGAAAAATGATAAGAGGTAAGGAAGATTTAGAAGATGAAGAAAATGATAACAATCAATTCAAAGTGGTCAGCAATAAAGATTGAACAATTGATGAAGTTTCTAAGGATATCATTGAGAATTGTGAACTCACTGATCCTGAAATCAGTTGGTTTGAGCACATGTCAATCGAGGATCATAAAAAAATAGAACAGGAAATCATCCATATGATGATTCAATTTAAGAGATTTCCATTTGAATTTGACAAGAAATTAACTAAGGGATTAGAGGAAAGAATAAATAAAAAATAGTCCTATGCCTTGGACACCGAAAAGAAAATGAGGGAACAATCCCTAGTTCTGGCAATTCCTAATTTATCTCCTTCTGAAATTGAAGAATACATGACAACATACTTTAGGAGATTCAGAGTAAGAAGTTAGGAAATGCATATACTAGATGAGAATCTAGCAGACATAGATGATTCTAGTCAACTCATCTAGACCTCAATAGTTGAAGTTTGAGAGTAAGCTGAAAAAATGGCTTTTTCCAAATTATCTAAAAAGAAATTGAAATCAAAAGTTAAAGGGGTTCAAATTGAAGATGAAGACTTGGAATTGAACCAAGAAAATGTAGATATATCAGATACTAAGGTACCTAATACCACAAATGCCACCAAAGACTTAAATATTTCACATGATGCACTGGATCAAGTTGAGAACCAAATTATAGATAACAATGTATTAGATGTACTGATTGAGGACATTAGAAATGGTGATCCTGATGACTGAGATGATGATGAGGATGTGAACATTACTAGAGGCACAAATTTAGAAGAAGGTAATTTTACCAAGCCTCCAATCACATCATTACCGGGTGAACTTCCTATCTTGATGGAAGTAGTTGAAATTGTAACCAAGGAACAACCTGAAGGCTTAAACCTTGAGCAACTGATGGATACATCAGGGGAACAAGGAGCTGGAACACTACTAGAAACAAAAAAACCTAAAGAAAAAGAGATAATAGAGGCAGATACAAAGGGCTAAGATGACCCCAAAGCAACCGAGGCTACCCCACCTGACACAACATCAGAGGCTCCATCTCATTCAATTGACACATAGGTTACCGAGGAGAAGAAAAAGGAGGATACTATGTCAACCAAAAAATATACACAAAAGGTTGAGGATAAAGAAATGGTTTCATTTGTGAAAAGCTCACCTTAAGAGCCAAAGAAGAAGATGAAGAAGAAAAAAGGAAAAGGGCCAGTCACACTAGATGAAACCATAGTTATACCTAATTATGAACTGACGAACCTAAGCCCTGAAGAACTTAGAAAATATGGGGAGTTATGTACAAGAAAAGATGAGGATGGAATGCAAGAGAAAGGATTTATTGGAAAATATAAGAGAGATCTTACAAGAGGTTTTACCTGAGGTACAGATTAATGATGACACACCTATAATGGACCAAATTTCTACCCTTGTAGAAGAAATCAATGCCCCTAACATTGAAGCTGAGAAAAGAATTGAAGAAAAGGCAGAATCAAAGATTCAAGACAAACTTGGAGAGAAAATCAGCTAGGAAGTGGCAATAAACAAGGTGAAATTATCTGAGGTAATAACTGACATAAAATCTATTACTCAATTAATTAGTCAGATATTGATTAAGATTTGTACTATGGAGACCTTCACTGCTGAGATTAGTGAGAAAATTAAAAGGCTGGATACTAAAATCCAAGCCAGTAGACAAGTAGCCTTAACCGAGCTAGATGCTTTTGCTAAGCATATACTGAAGGTCCAAGAACTTAGGCGGTTAAGAGTAGATCTAAGGAAGCGAGAAGAAAGGATAAGTGACCAGGTCACCAAGCTACAAACCGAGTTGCTTCTTGGTTTGAATTTTTTTGAGAAACACATTGTAAAAGAGGAAACACTTGTTGCAACACCAGAGATTTTTGTGTTGGAAAATATCTTTGGCATGCATGCACAAGTTAGTCTTGAGAAGATTTCTCTAACCAACTTGAAAGAGGAATGGGCAAACCTCTTGGATTCTTTGAAGAAAACCCACCAGCATATTTTTGATAAACTGTAAGTACACACTTTTCTATTTGGCATTAATATCAAAAAGGGGGAAAACTAATGTATATGCCAAATTATGTAAATATATGATAAGTGTACCACATACTACTAGGAGCATGCACCGAGGGGGAGAAATTTTGGAAATTTTTTTAAGTTATGGTATTTATGTATATATGGTGAAGTAAGAATAATTTTTGAGACATCAGGTTTATATACATTCAAGGTTTTGATAATAATACCAAAGGGGGAGATTGTTATCTCTATTTGAGTAATAATGATTGTCATTAGTATCAAAGATTATCAGTCGGTTACCTGTGCTATCTAGTTAGTAAAAGGAACTACTACAAGCTATACATACTAGTCGGTTAACTACATATGTCTTCACACTAAGTTATCTCAAGGCAGTATTGAGAATAAAAAGATAACAGTTCTAACCGAGCACCAGAGAATTTTTACTAAGCATAAGTGTATATCAATATCTAGTGTCAATAAACACTAAGTAGACTAGACATTGAGAATTAGTGTAACTACTGAGCAGTGTTGATAGTGTTTATCGAGCAATTTAGGAAATGCCATAGTAATCAATTTTGGCACATCTATCAATGTAGATGGTTACAAAAAAATCATAAAACATTTTACCAAGATCAAGGATCATTTATTATAGATGTAATCATTAATTATGATGATGATCTCTATGTAATTGTTAGATCTACGTTATTTTTCTACACTGTAGATCTTAGGGTTTTTCCTAAGATATTGTAACCTAATTTTTTTAAGTAGCAATAAAAGTATGCTATATAATTGTAATTCATTTCATTTTGACATAAGGATGATATGTATGGTATGGATAACAGAAGGAGATCTTGAAGCAAGAAGCCGACTTCAAGATATCATTTATCAGAGAGAGAAGAGCAAAATACATAGACATTCAGATTAGAAAGAAGAAGACAAGGCTATAGAGCAGTTCTGAGATAAGATTTTCACATATCAAGGTGATATTTATCCAATACTTAGTAGATCTATTTAAAACAAGGTTAAGTTTTCATTTGCAGATACATCCTGTTATTCTCTAATCATTGTAATAGAGTTGGCAAAAATCTCTTAACAAAGTAGACCTAACAATCTTTTGCAAATCTCTTAACTGTGTACACACTCAAGTAGTGTTGTTAAAATCCTTTAACTAGGTAGATCTAGCTGATCTAATTGTTACTTCTAATAGGGTAAGATCACCAGAAGTGATGAAAACTTGTATCCCTAACAGGAAAACTTTATTATCTATAGTAGTAAAGAATTTGTGGGTGTCATCCCCACGATATTTTTTACCTTCTAACAAGGGTTTCTGCATAACCAAAATAATTGTGTTATTTGACTGATTTATTGTTTGATTTCATGAAATTTACATTTATAAGTTAATTGAATGAATAATTCATACAACGGATTTAGTTGATAAATGAGTTTACTACTATTTGTTGATTGATTTTTTGGAGTTAAAGTTTAAAGGGCATTGATTCACCCCTCCCCTCTCAGTACCTTATCTCTCCATTCCAACACTCCTTTCTTTATATTCTTCATCGATTGATTCATTTATGCATTGACCATTTTCTTTTGGTTGATCAATTTGGATCTTTCCTTTGGGAATTTTGGGTAGTGAAGAGGATCTTATCTTCTCCAATCCTATATACACACATCACATCTATCACAAATTTTTTATATATTATATTTTGGTGAACCCACGATAGAAAACTCTTTCTTTTATGGTGTTAGATCTTGCATGTATTAGCCTTCTTTTATGTGTTTGCATTTACATTTCATATAAAGGAAAACTACAAAAATATTTATTTGTTCATGATCTATGTTTCTCCAAGTTGAGTTGATTTTCATTGTATTGGTATATGAGCTTTACTACCTCTAGTCCTAGTAATACTATTCCGGCTAGAAGAAATTGTAGATTTATGGGTTTCTTTGATCTTGAGTCTTCCTCTCCCCTCCTTAGGATCCCCAATGAAAAATTGATTATTGATGATTTTGATCCTACTATGGAGCATAACTCTTCTCACTCATCTCATGATGAGGATGATGCTTTAAGAGTTCCTCTTGAACAAGTCCAAAAACTTTCAACTGAACTTGATAAAATGGGAAATTAGCTTACTCAAGAGAACCATAATCAAGATTTTATTCAAGAAATATATGCTCTTAAGAAATTCCTTCATGATAGTGATCAAGGTGTTAATCTCTTGCGTGATATTACTCATCTTGTGCATTCAAATATTAAACCTTTAGCTCAAGAAGCTCAATATTTAGGATTCATTCATCCTAGATCAGTAGTGTGGAACCTTCTTCTATTCCTTTACCTAACATTCCTACTTATAATCCTCCTTTAGTGACTACGTTGGTTCCCTCTCTTCCTATAAGTGTTCCTCTCATGTCCCTACCGACTTCAAAACATTCCTATCATAATGTTCCTTTTACTTATTCCAATCCTCTTCCAACTTTGGTTCCAAGTGTTCCCTTGGTTGTTTTTTCCATTCCTACTACTTCATACACTTTACCTAGTGTTTCTAGTGTGTCTATGCCTCCTATTTCATCTAATGATTCCACAATCATCATTTTGGCTCAAACTGTATCCTCTTTACAATAACAACTTGCATCTTTAACTCAATCCAAGTTTACCATTCCTACATGTGACATAGGCAGTCCCTTATCCCTCCACCTTACTCATGCTCCTATTCCTCAACAAGTTGATATGCCTCTTCTTAAGAATTACAATGGTAAGGGAGACCCTATTACTCATGTTAAAACATTCCAAATCCTTTGTATTGATTATGCTCATGACCATTGGATTTTAGCCAAGTTGTTTGCTAGAAATTTTCATGATAAGGCCTTGCAATGGTATTGTTCCTTGCCTCCTTATTCTATTGATTCATTTCCAAAAATTTATAATGCCTTTATTAAACAATTTCAAAATAACATTGGTTCGCAAGTGTCCTTAATTGATTTGATGCATTGTAAACAAAATACTATAAAAAAATTGATTTTATTTATTGGTAGATTTAAGCATTTGTATGATCAAATTTCATATCTTGTTCCTAATATTGATATTCAGTGTATGTTTATTTGAAATTTACAAAAGGATATTAGAGATAGGATTCTACTTACTGAATTTACCTCTTTTCAACAACTTTGTGCAGCACTTCATCATTATCAATTAAAAGTGAGTCAATTTGAGAGCAACACTTTAATGGCTCTTGTCCCAGTTGATAAGGGTGATGTTGCTCCTAATCCAAACAAGTTTCAGAAACCTAACAACTATGTCAAGATAAATAAATGAGAAAATATAGTTACTAATCAGGTTGTTGTTGCATCCAACAATGCTACTTCTGCATCCACTGCTTTTTGGCTGAATCATACATTTACTCTCCTTTATGAATCTTTGCATTCTATTATGAGTAAATTGTTGACTTCTAATATGATTACTTTACCTCTTATTTGACATCTTTCACCTACTATGGTGGCATTGAAATCCTTTGATTCCAAATCCTTTTATCAATACCATTGTCAGAATAACCATGATATTGAGAAGTTTTATTCTTTAAAACATAAGATTGAAGATTTAATTGATTCTAATGCCTTATCTGTTGATAATTTTGATGGTAGTGGGAAAAAATATGTCTCCCTTCCTAATCAAAACCTCCAAATCTATACGAATCCTTTGCCTACACATGATACTAATATCATTGTTCAGCCATCTTCTATGGATATTGTTTATGATTCCAAGATGGATTATCTTAATTACATTGTTAACCATGTGGAGCATGTTGTTTTGTATCAATCTATATCTCCACCCTAGCATCAATCTCAAACTCAGCTTCAAGTTCCACCTCAACCTAAGCCTAAATTGAAACCTCAACCTAAACCTTGAAAACAACCTAAGAATAAAAGACCTAGGGAACTCTTGATTACCTTTGATGGTTTTGAGACTATTAAAGCTCTTGATGGTCCCCTTTATATTTATGCTAGGATTTCTAAGATACCTATGCATGGTTGTCTAGTTGATCCTACATCCTTAGTCAATGTTGTTACTAAAGAAAATGTTTTTATGAAGAACTTACAAAATGATTCTTATCATACATTGGATGTGTGGATTCAAACTTGTAATGGTTTTCTGTATCCATCATTTAGTTCTATTAACTTACCTATTAAACTTTGTGGAAAAGTTGTGGACACTACCTTTGTTGTTGTTCCTAATTCTGATAAGTTTCAAGTTAAGTTAGGTTTACCTTGGTTGAATGCCATCCATGTCATTGCTTCTCCTATCCATAAGTGTTTTAAATTCATTCATGATGAAGAAGTGAAGAATATTAATCATAGTTTATATCAACCTTCTACACCCACATATTGTGCTACACTTGACTTCTTTTGGCTTTCATTACCTAATTCATGTCCTTTTTGACCTAATAACCTTTTTCGCTCATATCAAGCCTATAAACATTGCAAGATTCTTGAGTTAAGCATGCCTCATATGGATCTTAACCATGGTCTTTTGCCTACACCTTCCATGCCTCCTTTATCTATGGCTTCTAGTTTTTATAATCAAGCTCCTAGTGTTTCTTTTCAGCCTACTAAGAATCCTACTGATCCTCCTATAAAACCTATGAATGAGCTAGTGCTTGTCCCTCCTAGTTCTCAACATATTTCAAACAAGACAAAATGTAACCGATCTGCTAATGAATGTCATAAGAAGCGTTGAGCTGAAGCTAAGGCTCGTGCCTCTATTCTTCAAAGTTCTTTATCTTCTTTTGACCGTCATATGTCTGATGTGCTAGAAGAAGTTAATGTTAATAATGATGTTAAGATAAAATGATTATGATGATTCTATTCGTATCTTAGATTCGATTTCAATTAATCTGGATGAAGAAGATACTCTTGATGATACTAATGATAATAATGATGAATATGAGACTATTGACATTGATACTGATTTAGCTAATATGCTTTCAGCACAATTGATAATTACACCTAGTATCAAACATTATGATTCTCAAGAGGATCTTTGTTTGGAACTAGCTATCATTCCTATTGTGTTGGATATAGTCCCTCTTGCAAGTTTCCCACCTTACCAAAATGATATAGAATGAGTTGGAGAGAGTAGGAGACATGCTTGATTGGCTTTTCCTTTAGGGTATCTTTTTGTGTGTTTTCATGTTTTACCATGCTTCTCCCGTAATGTGTTTGCTAAATGTTTGTTAGATTATTTTATACGACCCTTGTTACTTTGTTGGCACAAGGTGATAAAGGAATCAAACCTGTTGTACTATTTCTCTATATGTATCTCTATTCTTCTATATGTTTTTTTCATGTTATGTTGTGCCTGTGCTATTGTTCATAATTTTTTTCCTTGTTTAGTCCACTTGGATTTGCAACTTGGAAGCCCTGAATCCTTTTGGTCTCCATGTTGTGGTCCGAAAAGACTCTTCTTTGTAACTTTTATGTTTTCTTTCCTCCATTATGATTGTAGTTCTACTTTCTTTAACGAATGATGTCAATTCATTTGCAATAATATCATATATAAATATTATCTTATGGTCATACTAACCCCACAATAGGTAGATCCCTTTTGTGTTCTTTGTATGTTTATGTGGTATTTCCCTTGATTTGTCTTCGATTGGGGCAATTTCGTAGTGGAAACATAATTAGTGGAGTTGTTTATGTTTTCATTCAAGTCATTGCTCCTGTTAAAGTGTTAGCAATGACTTCAACATGGGGGTATATGCTCTGCTCACTTTTTGCACATACGCACTTTCAATATACATATATTTTTCAAATCTCTTTTTTCCCTTTATGGATTAGTGACTAATCCTTAAAGTATGGATTTTTATCTGATAAGATCTCTTGATCCCTCTAGTTTCAAATTTCAAAATTTTGATCCTTTAAGGTCGGAGGTGTCCTTAAGACTGGATCTCTTTTGTTTTTGCTTTTCTCTTTGAGAATAGAGTATTCCTAAGGGTGAATCCTTCATGGGTTCACCAGTGAGTAGCCACATTCACTAGGTGGTTCAACTCCATCTTTCCAATTGTGTTTTTTCCTTGTGTGGTTCACAATGGGACATAAGTTCTCATTAGGTGAGATAATCACACCTTCTCTCTTTTTCTAGAGATGTCTCTCTTATCGTAATCTTGGAGGTGATGAAGACTTGAGTCCCTAGGGGCTTGAGAATTCCTTTTTCCCTTTTATTTCAATAATATTATCTTTTTCATTGTGATCTCCTTTGTAAAGAGTTTTCATTGAGTCCATACTCTTGCTAAAGTGGGGGCTAAATTTATCTTCACAAAATGGAAGCACTTCCATTTAGGACCGGTTTAGCCTTCTGGGTAAGTGTTCTGGGGTCATGTCAAACACCTTAAATGGGTCTTTGACTTCGATCTAGCTTTTTTCCCCTGTTCTGCTACTCTTTCCACCTTTTTTCCAGCCTATTTTTGGCACCTAATCCTGAGAATTTGAGGTTCTTGACCTCAAGGTCAAGGTCAACTTCAACCCTGACCTAGGTCAAGGTTGACCTTGACCCTGACCTAGGTTAGATTTGACCTTGACCTTGACCTTGACCCTAGGTCTAAATTTCAAGTTCTGGAAGTTTTCGAATGTCGGGTTTCATAAAGTTTATTTTCCCACTTCCGGGTCGGCTGTTTCGGGCTTCAAAATGGTAAACTCTTAAATGATCTTTAAATTAGGTCCACTTCCAAGAGTAAAGGTTTAAATGGGAATTTTATTCTCTTATGTAGGCCTCTCTAGAAGTTTGTGCCCTAGACTTGTATAAAAGGAAGTCTTTCTGTCTCATTTTCACATCCATTATTCACCAAGAAACTACATGACCAAGCAATTATCAAGAAAGAAATAAGGATAAAGAAATAATTCAAGCATTCAATCATTCAAGATCTAATTCATCAAGGAGATCCATTGGTAGCTATTGAAGGATTCAATCTGTATGGAGCCCCTTTGTTGAAGATTTATCCATCCATTTCCATTCAAGCTTCTTCCTATTCCAAGATCCATTCAAGATTGGTGTTAAAGATCTAATTCAATTGATTTGAGATATACTACATACAATTCTACATTCATTTGGAGCATCCATACTTGTGGATTCAAGGATTCGAATCCTCTGCAAGGGTTTAAACATAGGCAAGGTGAATTGTTTCATTCACTTTGTTTATGACTACAATTTCATTTCAATTTCAAGGTTAATTCCTAAATTGGGGTTTGACCAAGGAAAACCCCTCCCCCCCAACAAAAAAAAACTATTTTTCTTGTAGGAATAGGTACAGAATAATGAATTACAATGCGGATTTGAATACCCTTTTTGACAGACTTTTGGGATATGCAAATAGAATCTTTGTCAGAACAACACAGATCAAGGTTGACTTAAAGGGGTAAGAATGTGCAATGGAGTAAGATTGTACCCCTGTATTTGGGTCAAGGTTGACCTTTCTCAGAAAAGCACAAGGTTTCTGTGTTATTTGTCTCTTGGTTTCCAAGCCAGATCTGGTTGCAGAATCCCAAAAACTGATTACAGACACTAGAAAATAGCATTTTCCAAATTTGTCTTATTTTGAGGTTAGTATTTGTCTTCAAATTCAATTAGGATTTCAATACTTTCTTTCCATAATGGAATATAAGGTTTTCTCATTTCTTCATATTCTTCACCGATTGATTCATTTATGCATTGACCATTTTATTTTGGTCGATCAATTTGGATCTTTCCTTTGGGAATTTGGGGTAATGAAGAGGATCTTATCTTCCCCAATCCTATATACACACATCACATCTACCACACATTTTTTAAATATTACACTTACCAACTTGACATTCTTTACACATAGCTTTATCAAGTTTTCTTAATATCGTTAGTCCTTTGACTCTACTCTTCTTACTCACTTTGATCAAGTTATCAAAATTTACATGAAACAGTCTCTTATTCCATAACCATACATCTTCAATTTTATAAAATAAGCAACTATTTTCATCAGTATTAAGATAAAATAAATTACCTCTTGATTGTCCTCTAGTTCTAATTAGATTTCCATCAGAACCATAGATCTTAACCTTTCTGTTCTAAAATTCCATTTGATGGTAAGTATTGTTCAGTTGTGCAACACTTAACATATTTTAGTTCAATCCTATAACCTGATTTGCATCATTACATTTCATCTTCTCATTCAATACAATAGATCCTTTACCTTTCATAGGGCTTGTAGCATCATTGTCAAATCTGACAAATCCTCCATCATACTCTTCTAGGTTTTCAAAATTTTCTATATCACTAGTCATATGATGTGAATAACCACTATCAATAATCTAAGGGTCTAGTTTACTTACATGAGATACAAGTGATTTTTCATCTTCAAACTTTTCCTCATCTGATTCTTCTTTTATTGCAATAAAGACAACTTCATATCCTTCTTCAATATCATCAGATTCATCACTAGTTACACCTTCCTCAACTAGGTAGCAAGACCTCTTTCCTTTGTTCTTAAAATCTCTGAATCTTTAGTGTCATTTTTCTATTTTATCATTCTTATCATTTATGTCATTGTTAGGACATCTTGATAAAATATATTCAATCTTATTACAATTGAAATATTTCAATGGTAACTTACCTTTGTACTTTCCTTTTCCTCTAGGTAGTCAGCTAGCTAGAAGTGCTTCAAATTCCTTTGTTCTTTCTCTTTGGTTAGGATGCTATCATACTCATTTCCATGATTTTATCTTTCTCTTCTTGATGTTCTAATGCTCACATATTGCTTGAAGTCTATCTCAATAGTTAGTCTAGACTGTTATCATAATTACTTATCTCAAATGCATTAACCTTACTGATTAGGGCTTCAAGAGTAAGAATATTGTGCGGTATAGATCTCAATTCCTAAATTGCAAATAATATAATATAATACTTAGAAGACATAGTTCTCAATATTTTAGTTACAACTTATTCATTAGTCAGTGATCCACTATCACCTCTGATATTACTAAAAACTTTCTTGATTTGGCTATTGTATTGTGTGATATTCTCTTCATCTTTCATCCTCATTTTATCATATTTTCCTCTCAAGCTGTCAATCTTAGATTGTTGAACATGTTGATCTCCTCCATAGATAAGTGTGAGTCTGTCCCACATCTCTTTTGAATTAACACAATCCTTAAGATCATTGAATTCAGCAACAGATAGGGAAGAAGCAATGTCTATCATAATAGAGTTGTGTTCTTTCCTTTCTCTCATCTGACCAACTATGTCCTAAAGATGTATCTATTGGATTATAGAGAGGGCAGGTGGGTGAATTAGTAATCCTTATCAAAAATTCCTTAAAATACTTTTCTCTGATTAACTTGGTAGTACCTTTGTAACTACATTGTTCACTACTTATTGACAATAGTAAATAAACTATAACTATCAATAAAACATACTCATAAAATATTTGCAATGTGAAAACCTAGCTATGGGAAAAATCATTTTTGGAATTTTCACCCACTAAGAAAATATACTATTTTGAAGTACGCCTAGTTAAGAGCCAATCTGGTTAAAGATTACAAAACACACTATTAGGTGTGACCTAGTTAAGGGATTTACCTCACATCTATTAGGATCTTCACCTTGTTAGGATTGGCCTTGTTAGAGGGATTTAAACACTCTTTCAGAATATCACCTTTCTCAAGGATTTAGAATAAGACTATTAAGTCTAGTCTGTTAAGATATTTCATTGTTACAAATGACAATAAGAAACACTAATAAAATTGACCTATAGATTTGTAACTATGTTTTCTCAATCAAATCCTTGTACGTTCTTCAATCTTCACTTCAATCATTCATCTTCCACTGGCATCAACACTTGATCAAATCATTGTTTTCCCTGTCAGAATCTCTATGTCCGTTCTTCTTTGCAATAGTCGGTAACCCTTCAACTATTCAGTTTGCCAGTCATTTGTCCATATAAGATCATCCTTTATATAGACAATTTTTTCCTCTTAATCTCATCACTTACATTTTCCTTAAATCAATCTTAATGATTCATTTCATTATACCTTGAAACCAAATCTTGGTAACATGTTTCCTTTTCACCTAGGAACGTGAAATTTTCTTGAAACTTGTTCCATCTATTTTTGCCACTTAGATCTTTCCATATATCTTCATCTTGAATTTTCATAACCATAGATCTTTGTAACTAACTCTCGCCATCGTCATGATCATTCAGCTCAGCATAGGTAATCATTAAATGTTGATTCCATCCATATTTAATATCCTTTTCTTTGTCAGTGTCCTTCACTTATAATTTCAGTTAACTACTCAGTGCCTAAACCTTTTCGCTTTACCAAGTGACTTTACCTGCTTGGTAGAAAAAAGAACTTATCTTACCAAGATGTCAAATCTTTATCACCATGCTTTACCATCTTAACATAATCATATGTTAGGTAGAAAAAAATTATATCAACATAATCCAATCATTGTCCAATATGCATAAATTTCCCAATTAAGTTCTATAACTTCTCAACTTCTCATTTATCCTTCTCGTTAACTCATTCATCTTATATCATTACTGAATGATATGACAACATAATATAAATGAGAAATCAATTTCTTGACATCAATGAAAAGGCTATAACTGATCTAAGCTTTGTTACTCTCATCATGTATACCTCTAATATTTGATGTATACCTCTAATCTTGGTCAATCTTCATCATTAGCTCCATCAGATACCCAATCATCAACATTATTATCAGTTATGGTAACATTATCATGTTGAGGAATCTCCATATTTTGTGGGATAATTTCATAGATAATATCCAAATACAAAGGACAAGAAAACAAGCACTAATGTTGAACATGGATTGTGTCATGTAGGAAATTTGTTATTTCCAAGAAGACACTATTTGAGCAAAACTATTATTGGTAGAATTAGTAGAAATTATGGTGAGAGGGGAAATATGATCGAAATATTAGAATCATTATTGAAAATTGAAGGACTAGTTGAAAATGAAAAAGGGACACTATGGTAAGTGAGCATGGATGAATGCAATGAAACACATGAAACACTCAAAGGAATAGAAGGAAGAATAGGATTAGGAAGACTCACAAGTGTAGGATTGATATTTTGAATTGAAGTTGTTATGATAGGTAGAGTGTAAGTGGAAACACTAAGAATGGAAGTAGAAATAGGCAATAAGGTCTTGACATTTTTATTAGGTTGAATAAAGCCTAAATCTTGAGCACAATCCCTAATAGGCTTGACATTGGTATCAATGAGATGAGAAATGCTATGCAAGGTATTAACACCATGTTGATCATTATGAATAAGTTTTGTTAAGCCTTATACAATGGAAATAGCCTTAGGATTATAGTTTTCTTGAACTAACCATTGTTTAAACTTTTCAAAGTCATGGGAAATTTTTATACTTGGATAGGAAGAACCCTTAAGGCTTCACCGTTCTCATGAGAAAAATGAGAAGAGTGATTCCCTGTGATAGGATTAATATTAGTAATATGCATGTTGGTCTTATCAAGATTCTTAGGAAAGGAGAGCTTGGGATCAAAGGAACCCATAAGTCTACGACTTCTTCCAATCAAAATTATATAGGTTGGACTTAAAGTTCAATAACACTAATGAAAAAGGGAATCAAGAAAAATAAAAATTATGAGAAAGAAATATGAAATCCAAAAGAAAATATTTTAGAAAAAGTGTGTTAACTATCAAATATGTAATGTAAATAATATACAACTAAATTTGATTATGAAAATGAAAAACATACAATGAAGTTGTGAATCTAGATGTATAAAATGGAAAAAATATGTTATAGAAATAGTTTCTAACAAAAAATATACAAAGTAGATCTCGATGTCTGAATGCATAAAAAGAGGATCTAAGACAAAATCAAAAGAGGAAATGTCATAAGCTGGGTTCAACAAAATGTATAATATAAAATGGTAAGAAATACTAGGAATAAAGATCACTTACCAAGGTATAAATTATAACATTAGTTAAATCCATATAGGGCTTTCCCTCAAACAAATGTTATTAGCACAACCCAAAAAGGTTGAAGGGATGATAATGAAAGATTTAGATTCAAGGATGAGTTTTTGTGGGATGGGAATTCCTTTATTATTAATTGATTGATTGAGGCATGTGAATGAATAGATAAAATTGATATTATGATAATGTATGATATTATATCTAAATTATAAAAGTAAGTTCAAGAGGAAAATAGATAGAATGAAATCACCTTGATGTTAGAAGAGGAAGTGACCTTTAGATCTAAATTTAATTCTTGCTAGAATATCAAAATCAATTATATTTTTGGATCTCAGAATCTGATGCCTACAACTATCTGCTATGCAATTTTCAGCCAAACAGTGTATTACAAGGCCGACTTGGTCAACATAGTCCTAGAAAATGTTGAAAATTTTGACCCGGTCCCTATAGGTCTAAATCTAATGAAAACATCTTAGGGTCTACGACTGTGTGTGAGACTCCCTAATCTAGATCTATAGCTCCTAAAACTATTCCTACACATAGAAAAGAAGGGGAGATGGTTATGGAAATAGTTTTTCCTTTGTCAAACCCCTATATAGGAATCAACCTTAAAATGATATTTAATCTTCATCAAGGAAAGTAATGTAAACAAGATAAATGTTCGATTCACCTTGCATGAAAAACCTTCATGAACCGATGTAGTAATTACTCAAACCCATGATGATGCTTGAATGTATTCTTTAGATGTATTGTAGAATCAAGGATGCCTTGACAAATGCATAGATCTACACTTGAAAATCCTGGATCTTGAATGAATATATGGTTTATAACCTCACTGAAGAAGGAGAGTGAAGAAAAGTGGACGTATGGATCTTCTTGCCTACTTTGGAATTCCTCTACTTGGCCATCATTTGAGAGAAATTTTCATAAATGAGAGAATATTATCTTTTCTTGAATGAAGGCATGGATAAATGGAGACTTGGAGATCCTATATTGGGTTCTTCTCTTCAAATATTGAATCCACCACTTTAATTGCATAACTTAAAATTACTTGAGATCTTGACTTGCTTGTATGTGAATTGGCTGCAATAGAGTTGAGATCATGAGTTATTTATTGATTGAGCTATCAAAATGAGAGGAGAGAGTCCTATTCTATACTCAATTTGAGATTCAATTTAATTCTAGACCAATCATATATCTTGGAGTTGGAAGAAAACCCTTCTATTAGGTCCCAAACTAATTTTAGGCACAAAAATGTGAGACAAGGTCAACTTAGTCAAGGTAATCTAGGACAAGGTTGACCTGGTCGACCTAGTCCAAGTAATTTTTACTTAAATTTAGGTGGGATGTAGGGGAATGTGAAAGAATGTGGAAGGATAAATTGTAGGTAGTTGGGATCAAGAATAATAGTCATTTGGACCTCAAAATTACCAAAATGGGGTCTAAAATATCCTAGAGCCTCCAACTATGGGTGTTACAATCATACCTATATTTCATGGATGATTTTTTTGTAGAAGAACTTTTAGGTCAAAATCCTTGACCAGCTCCACCTCCACCTCCACCTCCTACTAACTCAGATTGGTTGCGAGAAAATATAATGATAAATATAAATACCATATTATAAGACATTATTACTGTTATACATGCTCCCCATCCACCTCCACACCTACTACACCTTGGATATTCCATGCAAGGCATTGTGGATTTTTTTAGACACTTAACTTTGACCTTGATAGTTTTCATAAATAATAGGAGTAGGTGCATGTATTATATGCTAATGGTCTTTCTTATAAAGAGGTTAATGACCTAAAAATTTCAAAAAATGATATTCGCTTCTTATTTCTAAATCCCAAAATGGAAGAACCCATACCTCCAAATAAGTCATAGATTTCTATTAGGTGGTGTCAACACCCATATATTACTGCACATTTTTGGGAGCATTGGTGGATGCTATTTGACCATCCACCACACACTAATCATGAGGTACCCATGTATTTTTTGAGAAAATTATGGGCTTATTTTGAATTGGAGCCCAATTTCTTTAAAATGAGATATTTTAAATGGGTTGGTGGCAGCATGCCATAAGAAAAGCTAGGGAACCATGTGACTGATCTAGTTAGAGGTCATGTGCATGATGCTCCTCTTATTCATCCTCCTTCTCCATTTATTCCTGCATTCATCCAAAACTAACTAGTGTAATCTACACTTGGTTCATTGAGTGCCCTTTCAAGTAATTTGTTGAAGTAGTTGACACAAATGAGGGCTCCCCCTAACATATTGTTTTATTGCATGAGCTAAACAGATATATTTTACAAGTGTGATTGTATTTGCACCAAAAAATATCTATTTGATTGTCTTTGCACCAAAAAATATTTGTGTGATTGCCTTTGCACCAAAATATCAACCGATAAATGCCCAATACAACTACTAGACTTACAGATTCCACATGAGGCAGTCAGTCCCTTATCATGAATCTTGAGCACAACACTAAGTATTTTTCCACAAATTTCCCCAATAGCATTACCTAAGAAGATTTGAACAAGTTTGTGAAAAACTCTAATACCACATGTTAAAAGTGTGATTTCCATTGCACCAAAAGATTGACCTATCAATTCCTGATACAATTACTAGACTTATAGAATCCATAGGAGGTAGTTAGTCCCTTGTCACAAATTTTGAGGGGAGTGCTAACCATTTTTCCAATAATATATATATGGGTGGGAGTGATCCTTCTCCTAGTGATGGTGGACATGGTGTTGCTAATGATGGATATGACTTAGGTCATGGTGGAGATTAAATCACATCATATGTCAATTTTCTTTGTGTAGAGCATGACCATCTTGTGGAAGTAGATTTATTTATAATTTAAAGTACAATTTCAAAAATTAGAATGCATATACATATTAAATTATATAACATGTTTATTTTTTGTGAATAGAGGATCATTGATCCTATGTCATCTATAATTGTGGGCATGAGGAAGCATCATCTTTTTACTTGTGCAGAAAGAGATGTATGTGCACCATTTAGGATATGCACATTGATCTATACATTTAAGTTATATTGAAATTAAATAATTAAAACTTAAATTTAATAATATGTTCGATATTTTTTTTGAATTGTAAGTTATTTATTTATTGAGGTTGGATCTTCTTCACTATCTGGGCCATCAGTCATGGATGCTTGGCCTCACATACCTATAGTATGCTCTTTATCCATAAATTTTAAGTGCTATATATAATTAATAATTTATGTACAACTTTGATTCATGTTTAATTTTTGCAATTATATTGTAGTGGAATGTTTGATGATGCCTCACATATACATCCTAACCCATCGTCACTTTGGTTGCATGTCACACACCCATTTTATTCTTTTCTTCCATAATTTTGAAGTGGATATATACTTTAGAATTTATGTACAAATTTGATTAATTCTTTATATAGTTTTTAAAAATTTTATACCAGCATTACCCTTGGTATGGCTACTAGGTTGAGCCAAATGTAGCCATCCACATCATCATTTGAGGTCACTAATTAAAATTAAATTGAAATGACTATTCTTTAGGTTTTTCATAGGGATTATCACAATTGACACACATGATCATACTCAATGTTTTGTAACTTTTTTTTTGTACATGAGTTGACATCTTATACTTTTGTTGTCAACGAGAGTGGACTTTCATGTACTATAGAGGGAACTACATGCCATGCTCACAGAGTAAAATTTTAAGTGTTCATTATTTGATTACTTTTTAAGTGATTTATGCAAGTCATTTGAATTATAGATACATGGTCTTCCCATGAGTTATTTTTAATATATACATGGTGATGTAGCTACTCCTCATACTATACACATACAAGATGATGTTGTTCATGAGAAGACATAGTAGGATAGTACATCCCTATCACCTCCATATGGAGTAAAGAGGAATGCAGATCAAATATATGATAAGAGTTAGATTACATGTCATTTATTTGTGTTTCTTGTATTATTTCATAGACTTGTTACTTTTTCTCATTTACATATTATATGATCAAGAATTTTTATCATGCTATCAAGACTTGTTATGATAGAACTTGTTATGTCATTTCATTGACTTGTTACAATGAGACTTGTTATGTTATTATCATAGACTTACATTATCATGTTATTAGGAATTTTAATCATGATATAAGGAATTGTTAACATACATTATCATGTGAGTGTCAACTCTATTCAACTTATCTCGGGCCACTTTCATCACATGTCTATGAATGCCGCTTGGGTTGTTGACTGGACCACCATTTTAGCTATGAACATGGAAGCTAACATGAGTTGGATCCATTCTAAATATCTCTCCAAGTAAAGCGAAGGATTCTCTAGATGTGGACAGACCCCAAAGTACAGATGTCATTATTTAAGATAATAATGACAGCAAAGGGGTTTTTTGGCATAGTAAATTCACTAATGACAAGTTGTGGAGGGATAGTAAGATTAATCACCACGCGTCCTCTCCGCATGCTTTCTAGGTTTCCTTTCCCATGAACTGTAATTATTTCCAAAGGCATATCTCTACAAAGCCAAGAATTAAGGCAGATAGCAAGATGGAGAGCATTAAGTTTTCGCTGAACTAGAGAGAAACCTGAGCCCAAACAATAGCCATGGTAGGGGAAAGACATAGAAGGGAGCCAAAGAATGATAACAAGAAGTGGAAGACCAAAACCAAAGTCTGGAACACCCTTCAGCAAGGGGAAATCACCACCTTCATAGAAAGAATCCATGGCTACAGAAAGGAGATCACCAAAATCTTTGTAAAAAGATGGAACGAAGGGATGGTGGAGATAGAGGGAAAGTCCTTCACTGTCATGGAGTAGGTGATCTCAATGGTTAATGGTATCCCCATTGCTGAAAAAAAATTCTACAGAGACCGTAAAATTTCAGACAATGTTGTTAATGAGTTTTTTAGAAATGACCAGGAGAAGAAGGCTATTACCAAGACAAGAACCTACTACCAGCCCATGAGCTTGAAGATGAAGTGGAAGTTTATTTTCAAGGTGCTCATTTCTTACATCAGTCTGGACACTAGGTTTGATAGAATCCATACCTACCATTTTGTCTTTCTGAATCACTTTAGGCACGGAAAAAATATTTCTATTACGTTTTATCTCTTCTCCTCTATAAATGAGAATATAAATGGCTTTAAAGAGAAAAACATTGCTAATCTTTCCCTGCATGAAGGTTTGTTACTTTTTCTTTATGATTACTTTAAAGCCCAAATTCTGGGTATGGAAATTGTAGACAAGAAAGCCATTAGTGAAGATTTAGGGTTAGACTAAATCCCTTCGAGAAATTCTCAAGATAACCTCTCTATGGACGGTGAGGAAGAATAACAACACATCTTGAAAAAGGGATCCACTTCTAATAAGAGACCTTCGAGTGCTGTCAAAATTGAAAAAACCCAAAAAAAGTAGGACAGAAAGGAGATTAAATCAGATGAAGAGTACAATGAAAATGAGGTAAATATGGATATTGATGAAGATGAGGGCAACCAAAATATGGAAGCCACAAAAATTCTAGATCAGGCCAAAAGGGGAAACCCCAACTTCATGAGGGACTACTCAAGTAGCCTCTTTGTTGACCACACGATCAATGATGATAAATCCCTTCCTCCTCAGACATCACCTGGCACCAAAAATGAGACTCAAGCCCCTATTTCTAAGGACATCAAAGATAATCAAGAAAATCCTTCCACTCAGTCTCCTACAAGGCTTGAGACCTCAAAAGATAATTCTAGAGGGGAGAATCACACTTCCAAAAAAGGGAAAAAGTTCTAGAGGAGCTTCAACATCAACATTGTGAAAATGGGGATCATAAGGGAGCTCATTTTCCCCAAAATCATGGAGGATATCGAAGGCAATGTCCACAAAGAAGAGTTGATCGATCCTGCGCTGGTGGTCCTAAGCGATAAAGCTAGGGAAAGGGATTTGGACTTCCTCAACAACACTAAGAATAGAATGCTAGATCAATATAGGTACTTCAAATGGCTATTCCATGAAATAAAAGACCTCAAAGATAAAATTTAGGGTACTGACAACAAGGATCACCAGACCACAGAGATAAAGAAAAGCCTGGAGGCTAGGGTCCAGCACGTGAAATAAAAAATGATTAGCCTAGAGGAAACCCTGAAGGGTATTGCCAAGCAAAACTTTAACATTCTGAAAGTGTCCAATGACAACATAAAGCTTCTCATCAACAAAATGGAAGAGAAAATGGACAACAGGGTTGATAAGAGGACTATGGTGGAATGGAAGAAGAAGCCAAGTGAGGGCCTAGGTAAAAGAACTAGAGCCAGAATAAAGAAAAACAAGGAGAAGGAAGGCTCCCACAATTCCCAAGACATCAAGAATGTTATAGAGGTAGCATAATTGATGGAGGCTCTCAAATGCAATGTTGATGTCATGATCAAGAGCCTGGTTTAATCCCTGGTGCCTGTCTTTTTGCTTTGTTCTGTCTTTCCTTTTTTGTGTGGCTTTGTTATGTCTAGCCTTTCTGGGGCCTGCCCCTTGGACTGCAAAAACTTTAGCTTTGAACTGATCTTGTTTAGCTCTTTTTAATTATTCTATTGTGGGTTTCGGGGACCTTGTAAAACCTATTTTACTTAATCAAAAACATACATTATCATGTGTTCTGATTAAGTAAAAGTAGGTTTTACAAGGACCTGAATCCTGAATAGAGTAAAAAAGTATAACAATAGAGTTTACAGAGCTAGTGCCAAAGCACCAAAAAATATAATCCTAAAGAACAGATTAAGAATAAGTCATATCGAGAAAAAAAAAAAAAAGGCCCCAAAAGGGACAAAAAAAAGATAGGACAGCCAAAAAATTGGTAGCTACATGCACTTCATAATTTCTTTTGCTTGGATCATCATGAGCTGCATCTACCCAACAGAGTTCTTGAGGTCCTCTACGTCTTTAGCCTCCATATCATCTTTGATGCCATCTTTTCTGGTATTATCCAGGGTATGATTTCTTGGTCCCACAATTTTTTTCATCTCCTTATCCTCTTTAGCACCTTTCTCCTGCACCATCTTATCCACCAAAATCTTAGCATGTTCAGTATAAGCCCTAAGACTTACAAGGCATTTCTCACCAATTTTCCTTACCAAGTCCTCAAGATTGTCCACTCTATTGTTCAGAGGATCAAGCCTATCTTCAATATTCCCATAAATGCCTCCATCCTCCTTATATTTGAGTCTTTTTCCATATCAAACACCTTATCCACCATAGAAGACAAAGCCTATGCTCTACCAACCACCTCTTTCATTTTATCTAGGTAAACAACCACAGGTTTGTCGCCAAAACTAGTCTTCTTGATGATGTTAACCTCACTACCAATCCCCTGTAGCTCCTTTTGGATACCGTTAACATCATCCATAATTTTTCTAAGAGTGTAGGTAAAATTAACCAGGTGACTCTTGTCTTTAGGTAAATTTTTGAACCCACCAGTAGCTTTGTCTGTGTTGTCATCAATATTCTCAGTCATCTTGGTAACAGTAGGATCCTTGCCAATACTATCCACAATCTTGTCCATCACTTGGTAGGCATGATGTAGATTTTCCTTTTCCTTATCTTTAGAGAAATGATCATCACCCAAATTACCAATATCAACTTCTAGCCTGCATTCTTCGACAATCTCCTCCCCAATAGGATGGACTTATATCATGCACTTGTTATGTAATGTATTTTATTCATGGGCTTTTTATCCTATTTCATGGAATTTTTTTTATAGTGGTTTGAATTTATATGTTATGTGGATTAGATTTTATTTCTTACATATATGTAAGTAAACATCAAATTATTTTTATCATTAAATATCAATTGTAATTGATTTCAAAACTATCATTAACTAACTAGTACTATAATTTTCATGAAAGAATAGCTATAACAAATCTTGACCTTAATTAACTATAAAAATGATTAACTATCAAATAATGATATATTAATTTTAACTATTGAACATGGATGTACAAATAGAATGCTGATTTTCAAATAACTATTATCATAAATTAGTTCATACGATCAATGTACATTGTTTATAAAACAAAAATAGTTGAATACTAATTTGTATTGTTTATAAAATAAAATTGGATGAATACAAGTGTTCATTGTTTATAAAATAAAATTGGATGAATACATGTTTACATTGTTTATAAAACAAAATTGGATGAATATAAGTTTACATTGTTTATAAAATAAAATTGGATGAATACAAATGAGCATTGTTGCATATAACATGTGTATCTTGTTCTAGGAGACCCACAACATACAAATGAAAGTTTTTGATAGAAAAAAGCAGCAAGAGGGTACTGGCCTGTGGTACAGAAGACTAGAAGAACATTAACAACATATTAATTGCACTAGTCGCATAGCAGTTTAAGAATAGAAAGTCAGCAGAAACAAATGAATGTTAAAATATTAGAAAATATGTATTTAAATCAAGATGAATTAATGCTACAAAAAGTTACATTTATTTTATTCAATCTAATTTACTCACCAAGTATTACAACTTTGATTAGCCAAAAACTATAAATGCACAAGTTGTAGTTGGCATCTATGTCATCAAGTTGTACTTGACATCTAAACACAAAAATAATTAGCTACATATAAAAATAATATGTTAAAAGGAAAAATAAAATTATCAAAATAAAATTTAAATATAGGACCAAAAACTTAAATAAAACAAATTCACTCAGCATGTAAATTACAATTTTGATTAGTCAAAAGTTGTAAATGAACAATTGGTAGTTGTCATCCATGTCATCAAGATGTACTTGACATATGAATACCAAATTAATTATTTATGTATAATAAGAATATATATGTTAAAGGGATGAAGACATTTATCAAAATCAAATTTAGATATAGGACCAAAAACATAAATAAAATAATTGTACTCAATAAGTATTACAATTTTGATTAGTCAAAAGTTGGAAAATGCACAAGTTGTTGTCATCAGCCATGCCATCAAGCTGTACTTGACACCTGGATAACAAAAAATTTAGCTATATATAAGATGAATATATATGTCAAAGGGATAGAGAAACTTATCAACATTAAATTTGAATAGGACCAAAAATGTACATGTATAAATTTGATTTAGTCTAATGTAGCATTTGCATGCTCTCTCTTTTATAATGATTCTATGATTCTCTCATTATCTTTGATTGAGAGTGTCAATATTATTTTATTAGAAGGTCTCCCTTTATATCTTTTTTAATTTGATATTTGTTTCCACAACCAAATGGGAATAGCGTATAATCTTCTTTGCTAATTGGTAGTCTTAAAAATCTGATAAGTTGTTCCTTCTTGTTAGGTATTCATATAGCCATTTACCAACTACCACAATAGACCCAATTGGATACTCAAAACCATCACCATCTACTCAATAACATATTAAATTTTTCTTAGGTTTTACACATTGAGCTACCCAATACTCAATCTATTCTTCATTGTCCATAGGTGCAACAATAAAATTCACATGTCCTACAACACAAAATTAAGTGTACACATTAAGTGTAAACAAAAAGTGTAGGATTTAATTCAAATAAAATTATAAATTATATTACATACAAAAAATATAATTTGAAGATTTAAAAGAAATTGTATAAAATTACTAGGTTGTATGAGATTTGAAACATGATCAAAATCTTCTGATGCAAATGCATGATCTAGGTCTTCACTTGTTGTATCATCTTGATGTTGTGTCTCACTAGGTGTTAAGGATTTCTATTGTCATTATTCAGCCCATTATGTATTCTTACATTCTTCCCAATCACCTACAACACAAAATTGACAAAAGACATGCAAGCTCCCTAATTTGTATAGTCCAAGTGTTAGAGTTAGAACTCTTAAATGAATTCCAATTAGCTAGCTCACTAATTATAGAACAATAATATCTTGAAAGGATAATATTCTCCTTAATCAGCTTGAAGAAACATTTTATTTTAGAGTTTTTACTTTGATGGACTATACACAAACTTATATTACACCATTCCATAATTGCATGCGCATCTTTAAATTTGGCCTTTTCCTCGACTTTGGGTTTCTTTTTACAAATGGATCTCTTAAGACATGCACTAGCTCCATTGTGCTCTCCTTTCCTATGTCCAACCTCAAAAAATCTCCATATATGTTGGATATTAGTTTTCCTATGTGTCGTACTTAACTAATAAAACATTCTAGTATTATTTAATTACCTTGTTCAATTATCTCACATTTTAGATGTTGTGTTGTCTAAATTTCTCTATTCGTTAAATTATCATAAAATGTCTTTAATCACTACTAAAAAACCTCTAATGAGTGATATTTGTTATCACTGGTATAGAAATAGTAATCTCTCAAAAAAAAATTGATCATCTTTTGTACTATCAGGTGCATTCCTATAGAGAAAATAAATAGAAATCTCTAGTTGCATTGAATTATAATACACAGTGCTTGGATCTCATCTTGTGTTGCAAGCATATAGTTATCTATAAAGTTAATGATCAAAGTATACCACCAACTAGAAATATATTCTTGTATATGCAGAACTGTCGATCAAGTCATCAAACATTATGGGATTTTATCTCATATTTAGATATGATCTTACTATTAAATTCATTCATAAATCCATAAAGACAAAATTTTTCAGTAATAAGATCACACAGTCTATCAACCTTTCTATCCTTTAATGGATAATCAAAAGTCTTAAATAGTTTTACATTAACTACTTTCTATCCAAAATCATTTGAAATATTTTCATGCAAACATTCACCTAACAATGCAAGATTGCCACATATATCACATACACTAGAAACACATGCATTCAAAAGAAATAATTGATCATTATGTTGTTTACAAAGAAAACCTTATATAAACTCCTGAATAGTTTGAGGCCGAATATTTATACCACATTCCAACAACATTTTTTTAGTATGCATGGTAGAATGTATACATCAAAATACATCATAATGGTAATGAAATTGAACATGAGTTTTGCAATAGCAGGTGACCCTTTCCTTCTTAATTTTTGCATACCAGGGTTTTCAATTTTCAAAATATCTTTGACTAATGCTAATGGGTGGCTGCAAGAAGTTGAGTCCCACTTTTGCGCAAAAAGTGGACGTGTTTTCCCTTTTTTTAAAATTTCCTATCAATTGATGTCAAAATTTGAGGCACTTAGAGATTGAATCTCAAAAAACTTTAGTAATACAAAATGTAGTTCTCTGAGTCTACTTTTCAAATATGTAATTTATTTAAATACCCACATGGTATAAATTTCTTTTTTAGTATGAATGTTTAAAAACCATATTTTCAAAATCCCTATTTCAGGGCCATACCATAGTCATGTACGACCACCATATTTTGACCTAAATAAATGAATTTTTTCAAATCCTTCTGGGAAATATATCCAAGAAACCAAAGATTAATGAGCATATTCTTTCTTATTTTTTTATTAAATATATTTATTTATATTAATTTTTAGTTTACTATAAAATATATTTTCAAAACCTCTAGTGTACGACCACCATAATTTGATTAAAATTTCCTATTTTTTCAACAAAAAAAATTATTATCTTCAAGAGAACTGTATGTAGATTGATGTCATATAATTTATTCTCCAAAAAACCTAATAAAAAAAAATCTATTAAAGTTTTAGTGAGCCTCACTATTTTACATTTAGGTACCACTTTTAACTAATAAATAATGCAAAAATAGTAAAATTAATCATATCACTATGAAATTTACATTTTTGAAATCACGACAGTGAGAAATCTAATGAGTTTTTGTTTCATAAAAAAGTACAATCACGAAGGCCCTCAAAAAATTACGGCAAGTTAGAAATCTGGCATTCAAATGCCTTAACTAAATTTTTGAAGGTCAAGGTATAGATTTGGTTCCACCAAGCCTAAACCAAACCTAGTTTGAAATGAAATCTAAGGGAGATGTGTGTTTCCCACTCATGTCTTAAGCAATGGGTTCCCATTATTTAAATTCAAAAAATGGGCACCCATTTCTTAAAAGAAAACCAGAGTGTTAAAATGTATTTCTAGTCACACACACACACACACACACACACACACACACACACACACACAGAGCACCCATTTTTAAAAGAAATGGGCACCCATTTTTTGAATTTTGTATCAGTCTCCCAAACCTAAATCTAGTGCCCGTTTCAAGCGACATCTTTGAATTTTACAAGACATTCGCTGAATCGGTACCCAACTTCTTGCACTTACCCTAATATTTGTTCACACCTTATCATCCAAATTATTTTTGTACAATTCAATTTGGATTATGTGTAAATGGTGTTTTGGATGTGGATCATGCATTTTTTACATGAATCTTAATTTTATAACATCTCTGGCATTAGGTGACACTCTTGTATTACTGTGCCAAAAACTTTCAATCAAAGTTTTGACTTTAGCATTAAGTTTCATGTGGAATCTCGAGACTCTACCGCTAAAACTCCACAATTGGTTTGGAAAATCACTCTTTGAAGTTAACTCTTCTCTTTACAACTCTTGTTAAAATTTTAAGTGGATATTAAGATATCCACTTAAATGTTAGTCATCATTCTTTAATCAAAAGTCACATTTTGTTTACTAAAGCTATTATTATTGCTTGTCATGATGCATTCCTATCTTTTGAATGGATTTTAATTCCTATTGTTTCAAAGACAATATAAGAAATCAATATAACATGTTTTAAAGACTGATCCTTATTCTTGGTTTTTACATAAATGGATAACCTTTTCATCAATTTTTATATTTTTCTCATTTAAATTAGTTGTAACATTAGTCAAGACATTGAAACCAAAATATCTTATTATAAAAGTATTGTCTAAAAAATCTACTTGCACGTGTCCTAATTTTTCTTCATGAAATGGAACCACAAATATTTTCCAACATATTACTTTTAATTTGAAAATGTTTATTCTTTTCATTATCATTCAAAGGGGTTTCTTTTGTAATTGGTGTTTCTATATATACATCCACATTATTAATTTTTCAATTGATAGTTGACTTTTAATTTAAATTTCTCTATCATTAGGATTATCATTACTAATATTTCATGTTTGATGTGCAACTTTTGTTTCTTTACTTCAAGGAAGAAAATCTTTATCATTCAAACAGTATCCTACTTATAGAAAATCACCAACTTCTTTATCAAAAAGAGCACGTGCCTATAAAAACATACCTGCATCCAAAAATGGATAAGAAGATGCACGTGAATTTGCTTCTATTTTATTTTCTTCTTCATCCCTCATGGTGTCCTCAATGTTCTCCTCTTCTGAAATGATTTTTGTATTGGATGCTCCACATTATTCATTTTTCAAATTCTTTCTCTTCTTTTGTATTGTCATTTTGTCTCCTTCTCCCTATTCTCTACAAATTCCTCAAGTGTCATAACCTTTCTTTGCCTCTTTCTACATTGTTTTTAGCATGATCATTGTTCATCACAGTCATTGTTCTTTCTATCCTTCCCTGTTTCCATAAAATGTTATTTCTTGATATATTTTATGTTAGCATAAGGTGAGGTAGATTGACCTCTAGACATTACCTGTAAACCCTCAAGATTTTTATTTAATTTTTTCAAACCCTATATAGTGTTATTCATAGCATTTTTACTGACTTTTATAACAGCTCTTAGCTTAACCTACATTCCTAACATAGATCGCTCAAGATTTTTATTGTGTAGCTCATGATATTCATTCAAATCATTCATACCCTTAGCTAAAGCTTAAGTACTTTCCATAATTCTATAAAGTCTTTCATTTGAATGATAGAGTCTATCTTTTAAAGAATTATCTCATATATAATTCAAGAAAATACAAAACACTAGATTTCCATGACGTTCTCGACATATTTGTTAATTAACAAGATCAAATTTCCACAATCCATTAAGATGCACAGTAGTTTCTGGATTCGATTGTGTGAGTTTTTTTAGCATCAATGTTTCGGATCACACTCTGTGATCCATCATCACACAATCGAATCCAGAAACTACTGTGCATATTTGTTAATACTCTAGGGTTCTCTAGCACTAACAAACCTTTCTTATTATGAGTGGATTTCTCCATTTCAACTGGGATATCCACATGGATACCCATATCCATTTCTTCCAAATCATTCAAAGCCTAGGATAGTGAAATATGGGTTTGGTCTAGCTGAAAGTGGAACTTCTTTTTAATCCTAGAACATTTTTCCCTTTTCTTGGTCGAGAGGGACCTAGAGACCTTACTAACATGTTTAGATTTCCCTGAAGTAGAAAACTCATCTTTCCATTTCCCTTTCACATCAATGTCTTTTGGTCCATAGAATCAAGGATAATGTCAACTGACGAGGTATACTTAGAATCATCATCAACATAAATGATAAGATTTTTTAGAGCATGGGTGAATGAGAGCTCATTCTTCTTATAAATATGAAAGACCTCATCATTGTCTAAATCAAATTCCTCTTGATTAGAGGAGGTATCCCCATAATATACCCTTACATTATTTTAAAACTCAATAGGAATTTTGGGGGAAGGGTTTCTTTCTATATGCAAAGTCCATGCATGGGCCATAATTAAAAGAATTGAACCCTCATGAAGAGCATGGGAAGAGATATTTTTATCACGCACATGTAGACTATAATTGAGAGAAGATAAAAAATAGAAAGGAAAGGAAATACAATTGTAATGCCTAAACTGATTAAGGATAACAAAGTGATAGCTAAATATACTAGTGAATTTTTAATCTAGAGTGAGATATCACATTATTACCTTAGCTACATCTACCCACCATTTTTAAAATATGTTTTCTCATATCCACTATTCAAGTTCTTCTTAATATTATTTCTTTCATTCAGTTCGAAGAAGATCTCCACCACCTCATTAGCACATTTCCTCTCTTTGTAAATTTTTCTACTTTCAATCAAAGAGTTTGATACTTTAGCAATCAGCTCCTCATTAATATCTATCTCTAATCTATACATTTCGAGGGTTCCATCATTCTATCCTTCCATGAAACCTTCAATGATAATATAACTAGTTTTGATTTGAAACACTTTGAGGGTTCCTAAACTATTGATAATATAACTGATTTTGATTCAATAATTTATCAATTGTAATTAACCCTTAAATTTACTGGTGGCCGAGCCATATTAGGTACACTATGAATTGTCTATGCTATAAACAAATGAGATATCAACCAAATAATTACTAAATATACGAGGAGCGTATTAAAGTGTCCAATAATATCAATATATTCTAGCCAAACTAGTGTAAAACTTTAAACAATGTCCATTTATACCTAGAATTAGAATTTAAAATTTGTCCTAGCTTAATCTAAACCAAAATAAAATCAAGAGAAAAAGAAAAGTAATCAAGGCCATCCAGAAAAGTATTTAGGCATCTATCATGTTGTGTCACATATTTAATATGTTTTCACAAGGCATATGATTATCTAGAATGGTGTAACTTATACCATGTTTCCTAAACCATCTAGAGTCATAACTTACTAGTCTTGCTTTACCATTCTATGAACACCTTTAAATTTGTGGCCTATGTTATAGCTTAGATATAATACTTTCATTATTTCCTCTTCATTATTAGCATGATCATTTTTATATCAAAATCATGACCCTTTAATCTTTCATGAACCTATCTCTGATTAAAGATGCAACTACTCAATAAAGAAATAATATAGAACAATAGTATTCAAATCCACATTACATTGTTTGAGATACTTGGCCCAACAACTTTCTAGGTCAAGTAATTTTCTATCCATTAGATCGAAGCCTAATGACACTACAAATATGCTCCTCAATAACTTCAAGTTGAATTCTAGCAATATTGACATTATCTTTATTCCAATGCTGTAAAAAATTGATAACTAAAGTGGGGTGAAGGTTGTCATGACTTCACAATGTCTTTCCACAATTCCATTCCTAGGAATTTACCACACTATGGCATTCTCTACACATTTTGATATCATATGAGATTGATTGTAACATTTTAATCCTTGATCCTTGAATGGAAAGTGTAGAGAAACAAGATACAACATAGAAAAGGTAAACAACATGTGATCAAGGGAATTTGAGTTCTTAAAAAGTAAGTTGTCAAAAAGATAGACAATCTTTTTTCTAATTTTTTTCTTGTCTTTCCATCAGGTGGCAAATTCATCCTCATGACCACCACATCAACTTGATAGTTATGTGATCTCATCTCATAATATATTCCCTTAGTGTGAACCCTCGAAAGCTATCGTTAAAGCTAACCTAAAATAGAAGCCATATCCTCCACATGCAATTATATATACATATAAAATAGATCTCTAATATTTTTATAAATTATTAAAAACTTTGAATTTTAAGTTTAAAATTATCTAAATTTATAACTAGCCGAATTATATACTTACATCAATTTCGAGTTGTAAAACACTTTCAAAATTTAAAAGAATGATGGAAGAACGGTGAAATTCCAGACCTGGCAAGTACACGTAAGTACGTGATGCCATTTACTTTATTTGAAAGGGAAAGCCATAAGCACCGGCATATATGGAAAGAGGGGTCCTCAAAGTAAGCCGAACATCCACTTGGCGACATAGGATTATAAAAGCCATAGCTTTCTTCCCAAACTTAGATCTGCTATTGTTTTCTTCCCATTAAAAAATGATTCTGGACCACAGATGATTAAAAATTAGTCTGTTTCTAATTTGTCAAGCGAATGTTATATTCGTACTTAAGTACTTAAAAATTAAAAAAATCACTATGTTCAACAGATTTTCTATATAGTCTGCTTTTGGTCAAGATTCCAATTCTAGCACATTTATATACGCGGCTTCACTCAAATCGACAGAGTTATTTATATGTTTCTGGTAGCTCATAAAGTCAGGATTTCAAGATTGTGATCGAGTGCATTACTGTTTTGATTTACCCACGTTTACAGAGATCTTATACCGTTGAGCTATTCGTCCAGCCTAAAAGTAAAGGTAAACAGTCGGCGTGTTTCTTTATCATTTACCATGTCCCGTATCCGCTAATTGTTTCTAAAAACATTGAACGAATCTGCTTACGAAAACCATCAATGCTTGTATGCTATAAATTTAGATGCCCTTTGCCTAAAGCAAGCATAGAGAACGAAAATTTGTCTTTCACATTTTCCATACTATCAGAGCCCTCTGTTTTTTGCAATGGACAGCGGCTCGTGTAGTATGAATGTTCTGGAGAATGAAGAAGAAATTAGGAGAGGCACCTGGACACTAGAGGAAGATACCCAGTTAATGGCCTATGTAAGATTGTATGGTGCAGCCCGTTGGAGTTCACTTGCCAAGCTCGCAGGATTGAAGAGAGATGGCAGGAGTTGCAGAATGAGGTGGCTCAATTATCTCCGCCCTGATATTAAGCATGGCACATTTACTCCCGAGGAAGATCGCTTAATCATTGAATTGCACAATAAATGGGGAAACAGGTAATGCCATTTTCACTTACCTTATCGTTTGGTGTGTGTGTGTGTGTGAGATATGATTTCTGCCTGCAAAATAATTTTATAAAGTTTGGCATGATTTGAGTTGTGCGAGGTTTCCTTTTTATGCAGGTGGTCTTCCATTGCCAAGAGTTTACTAGGAAGGACAGACAACGAGATTAAAAATCATTGGAGAACCCACATCAAGAAAATGTCTCCAGAGATAAGTGGGATTTGTAGTTGGCCACCAGATTCCAAAATGAAAGCACAAATAAAGGCAGTAAGAGAAAAACTTGAGGTTTCTAGCAGGAAGAAAATGAGGGATCAGCAAATGTCTGCAATAAAGGAAAGTTACCCAGAATCTAGCGCACCTAATGTACTAAACAACGATAGCTTTGATACTAGTGAATTTCGTGATGTTCATCAAGCATTGTTAGATTCGGAAGAAGTGCATGAAAAGATCATAAAGGAATCATGTGGAATGGATGCACAGAGCGACATGATAGCTGATGTATCTGCAGCAAGTATGGTCCAACATAGCCCAACCTTTTCTTGGTGTGATGGTACAGATTCTCCAATGAATGCCTTGTCCGACAGCGAAGACTTCTTATGGGATTATAACTCCATCGACTTATGGAATTTAGATGACGATGTCCAAAATATGGATAAGTAGCGTCAATGAAATTGTGTACGTATATGTTGCATGAATGCAGCCATAAAGAGTATCTCCTGCATTAAAGTTGCCATTTTTTATTTCTTTCTAGTTTAGGGAATTTAGAGGACCATGTCCAAAATATGCATAAGTAAAGTCAACTGTATCTCCGGCATTGAATTTACCATTTTTAATTTCTTGGTGGATTTGGGAATCAATCCACGTGCTTAAAACGTAATTTACATTACATAGGGGATAACGTGTATTTGTTGTAATAGTAATTTCTCCCACATTGAATGGGAAGAGTTTTAGTTTGCAGGACTTCAGAAAAGATATTTCATCTATATTTTTTTATGTCCTACTTCATTTTTTTGTCTCTGATTTTTAGATCAGCTGATCAGATGACGATGAAGTTTTATAATCAATCTCAATGAATAAAGATTCAATTGTCTGTTAACCATCTATGTTATTGCTATAGCAATTTATCTTTCTGTGTATGTTTGAATTCTTTAATTGATATCAGAGACGAGTAAATCGTCGTTGATGGGTTAAAAGGTTAATTGGACCTGGAGAGTGATTCTGCAGTTGAATATAGTTATAGCTGATTGGAGTAGATCATGAGCCCCGGAATTCACATGACATTTTGCCAATTGAATGGGGTTTTGTGCCGCGGGAGCCATTTTCATTTCTCTGCTTCATTGCCCTCCCCGAGACATCATGCTTCATGCTATCATTGTCAAACAAAAAAAAAACTATCTTGTTCTTTTTTTTCGTTCACCCATGATTCAGCGAGAAAAACCTTCGCTCTCCAAAGACTGGTGTTCCAGAGCCATTCTTATTCCTATGCTTCATCGCCCTCCCCGCCACAACCCCACCGTTCTTTTGTTTTGTTCATCCATGATTAGTGCAGAAAAACCTTCTTTCTCTGAGATTTTCATTCCATGAGAAAACCTTGGCTCAATTTCACATTATAAAAGTGCTCACAAATTTTTTCTTCAAAGTCAAATGAATTACCAACATGTTTAAAATTGAATAAACGACCGCATCTAATTCTGGCTGGGACTGTGGCATTCTTAAAGATAATTATTGGGAGCAAGCTCCTTCTAAATATTGACCTAATTAATATTCATCGTTGAGGCTTCCTCAAAAGGGGACAATTTTTAAGGGTCATTTACACAAAATATTTAAATGTCTCATTGTAAACAGAAGAAATGATCGAGATTATCATTCTGTTGTAACATTAATTATAATTCAGAAAGAACTGGAAAATGCTGCAAATCTATTACTAAATTACTAATTAGTGATTTTTATAATTAAATGCAAAAGAAGTGGCTCCTACGAAGTTCTTTCCCAGCATTGACATATTCGTCTTCCTTCAGACCTGCAATTCTCATCGATCTATTGTTTTTGAAAATAGCAGCATCAAAAGGGTGCTGGCCTGTGGAACAAAGAGAGGCTAACTAAGAGAATCAACAGAAAATTAATTCAACTTAGAGAGCAGCATTAGTAGCAGAAAAGCACACATAGCTTCTACCTCTATCAAAAACATAAAAACAAAATTCAATCCACCACAACCGCTGAGTATCAAACAACCACAAAATAGTCTTGGTAAAATCCAGCAATAACATGAAAATGTGCCACACAGGGCTAAAAACATAACTTAAAGTCTTAAACATATGGAAATTAATAGAGCCCATCTAGCAAAAAGGTCGGGAACCAGCACCACTCTCCGTCGTCCATACACATCTAGCCACAAAGTCACTTCCTGTCGCATAAGCACTTAGACAACAACAAGTCAGTCCACTCCTCGTTAAGAAATTTGAAGAGTTCACGGTTTCCTTCAACGGACTCCTTGCCCTCCAAAGCCTTCTCATTGAGAAGGCAAAGCATGGTAGCAGACGCATACATCACCTTGAGAGAAAATTTACTGACATCTGCCAGTCTTTTGTTGGTGTTATCAAGGTACCGGGTGAGCTTAGTTACAGTATTTTCTAGGGACGCAAATTGGTACATGATTCTTCCCATCAGACTGCTACCTGTAGTCTCTTTATCAGCAATGGGATCCTTTTCCAATTTTTCCTCCTTAGCCACAGTAGCTTGGATGTCTTCATCCACCTTGATTTCCACCTGATCAGAACCATTATCCAAGCCTTCTCTACTGGGAGAGCCCACAAAGGCATCTTGGCTCATGATCTCTCTGATAGCTCTTTTTCCTTTCTCTTTCCCCATACGAGAGGAGCGACAGGTAGAACTGGGCAGGGGATCAGTCTTCGGAGGGCAGTCCAGGTTAATGATGATTTTCTTTTTCTTTTTGGGAGGAGGCTGAGAGTAATCCCCAAGGTTAAGGGCATGTTTGGGGCCAGACCACAAAACAGGGGTGGGTTGGGTTTCAGAGGATTTGGGGCTAGCAACAAGGGTCAAACAACCTTTTGACTCAGAGGGAGTGGGAAGGCCCTAGTTAAGAGAAACCGAAAGCGATAAGGGTTGCTGGATAGAGCGGATAACTTGTACAGTAGGGGGGCAGAGGACACGATGGAAATTGTATAGTCTAAGGATTAGGCCCTGGTGGAGATAGACAGGCTTCTTCCCAAGAGAAATAGCCTCACCAACATCATTCACATTTGACTCCAAAGAGTGTAAAAGGTAAAAGGGAAAGGAAATTAACACTTTATGCCAAAAATGATTCAGAAAAGGAAGATGGTAGTTGTAGAACATACTATAGCGGCCCTCCAAGGTGAAATATTTGATCACTAGCTTACACATTTTTGGCCAGAACTCGAGGAGGTCGGAGATGCTGTAGCTCCCATTTTTAGAAACTGGGGTATCTTCATTCTTGAAAAATTGAGCAAACTCTATCTTCGCCTGGGCTTTAGCCATTTTCTTCCATTTTTTGCCAGTAGTCGGCATCCCTGTGGCTTGGCCAATGACCTCCTCATTTATTTCAAAGGTGATACCATTGATGGTAACCTTCCTTTCATTCCATGTTTTAACAAACTACCTAGATATCATCTTGTTGTGTCCCATGAGATTTTCCATAAAAGGAAGAATGCCTCCCTCCTTGTAGAAATACATGACCATGGGGTTAGAGGAGAATTCTTCCTCAATCTTGTCTTGCTCAATCCTCTTCCTATCACCTCCCATCTTCATTTCTCGATGCCAGTTGCTGAGCACCCCACAAAACACAGGACCAGAGGGTTCAAAACCAGAATGGTGACCCACAAAAAATGCTCCCACCAGACTTAGAACCCATTTTTTTTTAAGATAGGAGATGGTAATGATGAAATGAAAGCCGAAGAAAGGAATTAAGGCCTTGTTAGGCTACAAGTAGTAATTAGGGTCATAATTATCTTGGAGGTCGTGAAACCTCACTGGAGAGGCCACCAGGGTTAACACATGGGGATGGCAAATTAAAATGCAATTGGCATCAATTAAATCTTCTTTGTATCTCCTAAATTCCTTCGTAGATTTTTTTATATTTACAACTCATTCAGAGTAATGATGGCCTTTAAAAGGAAGCCTTGTGCCAATTTTCCATGTCAAACCCCTTTTGCAATTTATAGACCCTCCACAAAAAGCCATGTGATAGACAAAAGAAGTTGAGACAGAGGTTGTGAAAATGTGATAGCACCCAACCCCACTAGTAGGTTCCCAAACCAAGGTCCAATTTTTAAACTTCATGGACCTTAATTTCTCCAACTCGCATTTCCTACCTAAGCAGGTCTTGAGTATTCTAGGGCAATTGACTGGGCACTCTCCAATGTTGAAGCCAATCAAGATGTAGACTAGTAGTAGCCATGGAATCAGCCACAAAGTTTTCTTCTCTTTAGGTGTGCATGATAGTACTCCTATGATTGCGCTCCATTAAACCACATACATCACAAAAAATGCTATCAATTTTCCAGCCAGAGCTACAATTTCCCCGAGTAGCATTAGTGATGACTTTGGAATCCCCTTGAATAGTGATGATGGTACATCCTTGGGTCAAAGTAATTTTCAAGCCCCATGGAAATCCATACCCTCAACCTGATTGACAGTATCATTATGGAGGGGACCAGCATAGGCAGCCACCAATTGACCCTTTTGATCATGAATGATGCCACCACTAGCTTGGAGATCATTGCGGGCCGAGCCATCAAAATTGGGTTTGTGCCAGGTAGCCTGGGGGGAGACCAAATAGTGGCCTTATGCATTGTAATTTTGGTTCTATCAAATTTGGTGAATCCGTTATCAATACCCCAAATCTTTGCTAATTTGTAGTCCCAGTTAGAAGGGGGGAGACTTGGTGTCTTCCAGTGGGAGATGAGTAAAATTTCCTATAATAATTTGAGACCTAGCTGGAACACTGTCGTAGCATTAAGCTTAGTCTCCCTAAAAATCCTATTATTATGTTCCTTCCAGAGGGTCCAGCAAAAGATGGGAAGGTCCTGATTCCATTGGAGTTTTATCATGGGGTAGTGGGAAGGAGACATCCAGTCATGAAACTAGTCATGGATATCCCTATTAGGGGCCCACCAAATGCAAAGCCGAGATAGAATCTACTACCAAACCTTGATGAAAAAATTGTAGTGAATGAACAGGTGATTTATACTTTCTTCCTCCCTTTTGTATAAACAACACCTCTTAGCCAGACCAAATCCCCACTTAGTGAGGTTGTCAAGAGTGATAATTTTTTCATGGAGCACCATCTACCAAAAGAAGTTCACCTTAGGGATCAGTTGGGGCTGCCACACTTTCTTCTAGCAAGTAGTGTCAGTAGTATCTATGATCAGCTAAGTATAAGCTATTTTAATAGTGAAGCCACCATTTTGGGTGTGTCACGATAAAATTTTATCTAGCCGATCAATCAGGGGAATGGGAATAGACTAGAGTAATTTATTGAGTATGGTAGCAAGATTGAAAAGATCCAGTATGTCCCTCAGGATAGGAATGATATCAATCCACTTATCATTGGCGATGAAGTTAGAGACCAGGTTGCCAACACCAAGGCTGAGAATGTTCCTTAATTGGGAAAAGTGGGTGGAGGTTAGAATAATATCTCGTAGCCATGGATCCTCTGAAAACTTGATGTCCCTTCCATTCCCCAATTGCCAAAAGGTCCCTTTTTCCAGACTACTTATTCTCTTAAGAATGTTGTTCCAAATTTTGGATCCTCTCGAGTTTCCTTGTTCCATGAAGATCTTATAGAAGTGTCCTCCATCTAGGTACTTGGCTTCCATAATTTTGCACCAGTCAGTAGATCCCAAGACCATGGTCCAAGCCATCTTGGATAGCAGGTCCCTGTTGAGGTTGTAAATTCTCCTTAGTCCTGGACCCCCTAAGTGTTTAAGAAGGTAGACCTTGTCCCAATTGACCAAAGGTAGCCTTCTCTTTTCCTTAGACTCCAATCAAAGGAAGATGCACTGTAACTTTTCTAGTTTGTCAGCCATGAAACCAGATATTTTGAAAATGGAAAGGAGATAGACAAGTATACCTTGAAGAGAAGTAGCAAGAAGTTGGAGCTTACCAGCACTACTGAGTAATTTACCTTTCCATCCTTCCAGCTTCCTTTGGGTTCTTTCTAGGATGGAGTTTCAAAACTCATGCTTCACATTTTTTATAGTTAGGGGGAGCCCAAGGTAAGTAGCTAGAAGCATGTCATCATGGCAGCCTAGGATTTTCAAGATTTTAATTTGAACAGCGGGTTCATTGTTGAAGAAGAACATTTGGATTTTGTGATAGTTGATATGTTGGCCCAAAGCAGTAGCATATCTACCCAACATTAGCTCCCACATCCTGGCATCATTGACCGAGGAGGTGCCAAAGAAGAAGGTGTCATCCACAAATTGTTGTAGGACTGCTGGAGGAAGGCTGGTAGCAAGTTTAATACCCTCGATTTCTATGGATTGTGCCATCTAAATCATATTACGACACAACCTTAGTAAGAAGGATGAAGAGGTAGGGGGAGAGGAGGTCCCCTTGGAAAAGACCCTTGCTAGGAGAGAACTTGGTGCTCAGTCTACCGTTGAGTAGCACATAAAATCTAATTGTTTCAGTACAAGCTTTGACAAAGGATATGAAGTCTTGAGAGAAGCTGAAATAAGTTAGGACCTTATAAAGGAAGCTCCAATTAACTTTATCATAGGCTTTAGAAATTTCAATTTTGAGGGCCATTCTAGTATCCTTACTATGGTTTATAGAGTGAAGGATTTCATGAGTGCTAAAGGTTGCGTCCATGATTTATCTTCCCAGTACAAAACCTTTCTAATTGGGGTTAATGATCTTGGTAAACAAAGGTTTGATTTTGTTGACCACAATCTTAGAGAAGATGTTTTAGAGGGTATTACAAAGACAAATGGGTTTGAAGTCCTCCATTATTCTAGGCTCTACACACTTTGGGACAAGAACTATATAGGTGTCATTGCGTTGCTTAAGAATTTTCTTAGTTCTAAAGAAGTCCCGAGCCACATGAGTCACATCATAACCAACAATATCCCAAAATTCTTGGAAAAAGGTAGTGGGGAACCCATCAGGGCTAGGGGATTTGAAAGGTCCCATAGAGAACACTACTTTATGGACTTCCTCATCAGTGACCTTGGAGAGGAGGGAGTTGTTATCAATGTCTATGACCACCTTAGGAAGAAGGGAGGTGAGCTGGTTTTGTAGATTGTTTGAGTTTCCAACATTGATTTCAGTAAAGGTATTGAAAACATATTCCATAGCCAAATTTCCCAGCATGGTAGGGTTGGAAATCTCAATCTCCAAATTATTAGCTAGAGTGCTGATGGAATTATGTCTCTTATTTTTGCAATTTTATTGACGGAAAAGGTAGTGTTGCAGTCCCCCTCTTTGAGTCATAGCACCCTAGATCATTGTTTCTAGAAGACTTCCTCATTAGCTAGAGTCTCCTTCTATATTTTCCTAGCCCTTTCTTCCTTAGTGTGAAGATTAGGTGATAGGTTACCAGCAACCATCCTCCCTTGGAGAGTTTCTAGTTTCTCACCCAGAGCTATTTTGTTATGAAAGATGTCCCCAAAAGTAGTTTTTCTCCAACCTTTGACAACTCCTCTAATAAGTTCCAGTTTAGAGGCCACCCAAAACATTGTTGTACCTCTGATAGGAGTAGACCACCATTGATCGATCCTGTCCCAAAAGTTGGGGTGAGAAGCCCACATAATTTTATACCTGAAGGGGGTAGGATAGGGGTGCTTCCCGTCCAGTCATTTGTGCAGAAGGGGATTGTGATCAGAAGTGGTTCTGGGAAGAGCTGTCAAGTAGCAGGTCAGTCCCAAATCCCATGAAGAAGAGGAGAGAACCCTGTCAAGCCACACCTAAATGAGGTGGTTTCCCTTTCTATTTTTATTCTAGGTGAAGGGGTTTCGCTTAAGATCTACATTGTGGAGGCCATTCAAGCTAACAAAGCTCAACAGGTCCCCCATGATGTCGGTGTAATCCATAATGCCACCACATTTTTTAGAAGGGTACAAAGGAGAGTTTAAGTCCCTTGCCACCAAAAAATTAGAGTCCTAAAAGGGGACAAAGGAGTTTTTTAACTCCTCCCAAACCTCCTTTCTCCCTTGGCGAGAGTTAGGAGCATAAATGTTGAAACAGTGCTAGAGAGCTATTGAGGACATGAGAAAAATAGCAAGATGATACTGGGAGAAGCTAACAACATCCCCCCAAACCTTAGATAGATTCTAGAGGGTATAAATCCCTCCAGAAGCCCCATGAGCCTCAGAATAAAAGAACTTGGCCCTAGGCTAGAGTCTCCCCACAAGAGCATCAAAATTAATATAAAATATTTTAACTTCCTGAATTAGGAGAATATCAACTCTATAGTCACTAATAAACTACTTGACAACAAGTTGTTTTTGGGGATTATTTAGACTTCGAATGTTCTAGGAGAAAACAATCATTTCTTACCTTTTTTGTGTGAGGTCAAGGGTCTGCTACCTTCCGGCAGCGATCTCCTTTGTTGTGCTACTTTGTCTTTTGACCCTATCAAATGGCTGTCCTCATTTAGTATCCACCCCAACATTAATTTTTTTATTCCTTACCTTCTTCTATTGGGTTTTCCATTCTCCCTCATCATTCTTTGGCATCACTTCAGGCACTGGTGGAGTACTGCAGGTTAGCTATTGGCGGTTAGTGTCACTAGGAACTGCATTCATCACTAGGGTACCCGCTGCTTCCATGGGGGGTTCCTCAACTAGTTTATCTGTATTGGCCATGAGATCTAGGTCAGGGTAGTTACAGTGTTTAGTCTCCAATTCACTATTAGGGGAGCAATCCCCATCCTTGTTCATAGCCTTACCCACTGGTATTTCTCCATCTTCTAGCACACAACTATTTGAGTCAGCACCCAACAAGGGTGGAGTTTCCTTTGTGATGGGAGCCTCCACAACAAAAGCATTTATAGTCTTTAGAGGGGAAGAGACTGTTAGAAATAGGGAATACTGAGAGGGGGGGTGAATCAGTATTCTACAAACTTTATCTTTTGCCCAATTATGGATATAACAGATTATATTTACACATGCATAACATAAGAAGCTAAACAACATGCATAGCAATAAAACTAAAGAACTCATAACACATGATTTTTTCTCAAGGAAACCCTAGCCAAGGTAAAACCCCAGTGGGGATGGTACCCACAAAGATCCACTAATCAAAAGTATCTTGTTAAGGATGTTGACCCTGTTAGGAGTCTATTACAAACATATAGTGTATCAGTCCTAATTAAGGGACTATAGGCCTTGTTAGAAGCCTCAACCATGTTAGGAGTTGGTAGTACAAAATGTGATTACTAGTTGAGCCCACTACCTAAACAAGTAATGTACAGTATACAATGATTACAAAATAGTTCAAGGTACATAACCTTATACTGCTTGTATCAATATCTCTTTGCTGATCTTTCACTGTCGCTATTAAATATTGAATAATGTTAAAATGGGTTCAATATCATTCAAATGTTTTAGGGGGGGAAATATGAGATCTATTCTCAAACCCAAATTCCCCAAGGAAGAGATCCGATTTGATCAACCAAAAAGGCTAATGCACAATCGAATCAATTTATGGAAAAGAGTAGGAAGAGACAGAGTAAATCCAATATTTCCCTATGAATGGAATTTATGCTTGGAATATGAAATAATTGAAGTGTAAATACTAACCTTGAATTAGGGCGGATCTGGAAAATGCTGAATTCTGGCTTCTGTATAAACTTTCTAAAGATTTTGTCACTTGCATTGGACTGGAAATGTTGAGGCGAACAAAACCCAAAAATCTTTTCTCCAAATTCACATAGGTCGACTTTGACCTTTTAAAACGTCAAAGACCACATTATTTGTTCACAGATCCTGAAAGACTGCCGAAAAGGGTATCCAAATTCGCTCTCAGATCCAAGATTTCACACCTATACCTGCAAGAAAAATGGTGTTTTTTTTTTGTTTTTTTTTTTTTTTGGGGGGGGGGTTTCCTGGTCAAACCCCGGTTTGGAATCAACCTTAATATTGAAATTGAAATAGGAGAATGCTAGAAAGTATTAGAAATGAATCTAACAATGAAGCTATTCAATTCAATAGATATGCTAATGTATTTGGAATGTAATCAAATATATTGATATGAAAGCTTGAAAATAACATCATCAAACCTCCATGATTGTATGCTTGAAATCCACCTTGAGGAAACAATGATATGGATCTTGAAGATGAACAAAGGATCTTGAAGGAAGATCACTCCACCATGGTGGCTAGATCTAGGGTTTCAATGATAGATCTTGAATGCTTGAGCGAAATCCCTTCAATAGCTTTAATGCTTGAATCCTTGATCTTCAATGGAGAAATTGGATGCAGAAGAAGACTTGAATTCTTGAATGGAATGCTTTCTTGATCACCTTGAGAGCTTGAGTGTGGATGGGATGAGAAAAATTGATGTTCAAATGAGAGAGGAAGGCCTCCTTTTATAGTGATCTAGGTCGCACTCCTCCAGATGGGCCACCTTGGAGAGTTAAATCCCAATTAGGTCCTCAGCTTTAGAAAATATACCTTGATTAAATACAATTAAAGGATTTACCATTTCAGAGCCCGAAATAGCCGACCCAGAGGCAGAGAAATAATTTTCCCGAAAGCCAAACTACCAACATTTGAAATTTTGAAATCCTAGCAGGAAGAGGTCAAGGTCAAGGTCAACCCTGACAGGGTCGAGGTTGACCCTGACCCTAACTTTGTCAAGATTTGTAGTAGAGGTCCCATGGATGTCAGAAACCTAGAAATTGATATCTGAATAGGACTACATGTTTAGAATAGGTATAAAATTCCTTGTTTGATGTGATGAAGGACCAGGAGGTCTCATTTCTGAATCCTACCTAGAAAATAGAGCCATGGAAGAGGAAAAAATCAAGAAAATTCCTTAGGACCTTAACCCTAATTTCACCTAGAATGAAGGAATCAAGCGCAAAGAAGAAGTGGAAAGTGGGGAGAAAGCTAAAGACATGAAAAGATCTGATCAAGGTGCCAAACATGACCCCAAACCACCTACTAAGAGGGCTAAATGCTCTTAACATCGAAGTGCTTCCATTTTAAGATGATACATTAAGCTCCCACTTTAGCAAGAGTATGGATTCAAAATGAGATGAAATAACACTTAGCTAAAGACACAAGCCCCCAGACCAAGGATTCTAACTCAACATATATACATGAGAGTATACAAAAGAACAAGGGTTAGTACTAAACAACCCAAATCAATTAGCATAAGAAACCTTGCTAAGAAATATTTCTCATACCAATATCATATTTGGAAAGCTATCATAAAAGCATAAATGATTACATAAGAAAGACAAGAGAAACACTATAGACAACATTGCTTCACGATCTAGTCCTACTAGCATGAAAGCAAAAAGAGAGAAAAGAGAAAGTGATTACCTCACCTGGTAAGATGCCTACCTTACTGTGAATCACCCTAGAGGAAGAGCCCAATAGGTTCACCCATAAACTGTGCTTGCAATTGTAATGTGTCTTCTAACAGCTTCTGGAATATCCATAGATCCACTTTCTTGTATCACTATGAATATGAAATGCATATCTTCTCAGGATTTAGCAACTTATGTGTGTTACCTTCGAAAGATTTAGCATATGAATGCATATCTTTTCAAGATTTAGCAACTTATGTGCATTACCTTCCAAGATTTAGCATATTTGAATTTTTTTTAAAAATGTGTCTCCTTAGGATTTAGCAACTTATGTGTGTTACCTTCAGAAGATTTAGCATATGGATGCATGTCTTTTCAATATTTAGCAACTTATGTGCATTACCTTCCAAGATTTAGCATATAATAATAAGAAACTATAGTACAAGGGAGACCCTATATATGCCCCCCTTCTTAAGATGGCCAAAAACATACTATTTTGCCATGTTAAGGAAAAAAAGAACAAGGATAAAGTCTTCTTCAGCATCAAGACAATATCCATAGACAACTCCCAGTCCAAACCAAGAACGTCACAGCTCTTATGAGGCCATTGAAGATACGAATGTAAAGAGATATCATGGAAGAAGTGAAAAGGAAGTAACCCTTAATGAGGGATCTATTCAGTTTCCAAGGTGAGAGATGTATCAACCATGGAAACCCAATGTCAAACAACACATAAGGTTTGTATAAAGGACATAGGTCCACAAATGCAAACCATAATTGTATGATTGGATATCACATAGTAGAAAAATACTGCTTAACCAAGGAAAGAGGTGAATCCCTAGAAAAGAAGATAATACCGTATGAAATAACAATGCATAGATTTGAATAAGATAGAAAATCATACCAAGCCTCCAAGGTGAAAGTACTCCTACCAAACTCACAATCCGTATTTGTGACTCCATGTTGGAAAGGAACAAAAACTAATAATGCTAAGATCGAATCCTCAAGACCAAAACCCTAGCATGAATATGTATAGAATAAAAATGCATAGATTTGAATAAGATAGAAAATCATACCAAGCCCTGAAGGCTAAAGTACTTCTATCGAACTCACAATCTGTATTTGTTACTCTATGTGTGAATACTTGAAGACATAAAAGAAGGATAAGGCATCCTTTCCCTCAAAGTGTAGGAACAAAGATGAAAGAGGATACCCACTTCACAAAGCAAGGAGATATCTTGTTTACAACAATGTATAGTATATCCTTAGTGAGAGATATTGACCCCTACGTCCAAGAGTATAAATAATCGTGAAAAGGATATGTCACTTATGGAAAAGGATCCTCAATAAAAAATATCTTATCACCAAGACCCCCACCAAAGAGGAGTGTGTTTAGATAAGATAGCTTCTTTCAAAAGGAGGGAACAAAGATTCAATCATCAAGCCCCCATGTGAAGAAGAGCAAGAGGAATCTTTGGAATGAAGGAAAACAACTCTAACACTAAAACAAGGGTGAGAGTTTGTAAAGAACATAATTTGCAATATAGAGAAGAAGTGACGACCTAGGACAACAACTTCTCATGTAAGAAGGTTATCCATAGTCAAAATATCTATCAATATGATGAAATAATATTGCAATATAAACAAATACTACTAAGCTAAGGAAAGAAGTTCCCCTAGAAAAAGAGAAAGAAGGAAGAACCTTGCCCCCCAAGGGATGAAAGAAAAGGGATATTTTTACAAAACACATGTCCTAAAAAAATATTTCCTAAGAAGAAAATATAATTCCTAGGAATGGATAAAAACATCATGCAAGATTATGGAAGAAGGAAACATAAAAAATACCAATTAAATCTTAATAAAAAGACCTAATGGATCCTAAAAGACTGGATAAAATTATGCCTCTTGCCCCCTAGTCATGAGACAAGAGGATAGGAACATTTACTCGATCTCTAATGGAGGGGAATTCCCTATATCAAAATTATGAAGAAGTTGTAAGACTGAGTGAGAAAAAGGTATAATTCCTCGCGCAGCCCTATCCCTAACATATAATTTGAAGTGGTTACAATCGGCAAGCAAATGAGTATTATGATAGTGGAAAGGACATTTAAATTTGTACAAAGTGTCAATAGGCATAGGTCTAAATCTTTCCCTCTTAGAATTCATTAGCTCCACATATATTGTCTTAGCAATTTCTTTACGAGTGTTAGGATTATCCATTAGAGGTGTAGAGAGATGAGCGTTAAGGGGAGAACAAAGATCCACGCCACTTAACTTGACTTGAGATTTAGAAGTTCTGAGACCACTCTTATCTGGTTTAGGAGGTATGTTAATGGGAAACTTAATACTATGTGCATTAACTCCTAACCCTAAAATGTTATACCCTTGTTTAGTCAGCATATTATATCCAGTAGTGTACAAATCATGCAAAGCTTCTACAGGAGGTGATTGTTTATCATGTTCATGAGTAAAGGTTGTATAAGGTGGGATAATAGGTTTGGAAGAATTTTCTTGACCCTTTCCTTTCATATCATCATGAATTGGAGGAGAAGGTAAATCAAAGAAATCTTGCACATCCGCATCCTGAATGATAGCTTGAATCCCATCATAAGTATGGGAAGAGCGAGGATTAACAGACGGAGAAGTAGGTATCAAAATAGGAAGATTAAGATTAGGATTAGGATTGATAGGATGAGGATTAGGAAGATTAGGAGGTGATGTCTCATCTACCCAATTCTTCACATAATCCAAAAGATGAATAAGGCTACAACATAAATCTCTAACAAACATTTTATATATAGGCAGACTAGTGTCGGTCAATTTTACGAAAGCATAAGCAAGAGCAAAGTGAAGGCTCATCAACATAATAAAATGAATAGTACTTTCATAAAAATCATAGGTATGATAAAGAGATGCTAAAAGAAGAGTAATGAAGAACATAATTACACACCAAAGCATCTTAAGAATCGCCATAAAATATTTTTGTATTTTTATTGAATATATAGATTTTTTATTATTATTTTTTTAAATTTTGAAATACAAGAACATAAACTAGATCTAAAAAGGAAATCTAACACCAAAAAGAAAGAGATTAAGCTTGTCGGGTTCACCAAAATGAATAATGAAGGTGAACACACACACAAACACACACAATAAGACAACGGGAAATCTAACACCAAAAAGAAAGAGAGTAAGCTAGTTAGGTTCACCAAAATGAATAATGTTAAAATGGGTTCAATATCATTCAAATGTCTTAGGGGGGAAATATGAGATCTATTCTCAAACCCAAATTCCCCAAGGAAGAGATCCGATTTGATCAACCAAAAAGGCTAATGCACAATCGAATCAATTTATGGAAAAGAGTAGGAAGAGAGAGAGTAAATCCAATATTTCCCTATGAATGGAATTTATGCTTGGAATATGAAATAATTGAAGTGAAAATACTAACCTTGAATTAGGGCAGATCTGGAAAATGTTGAATTCTAGCTTCTGTATAAACTTTTTGAAGATTTTGTCACATGTTCTAGACTGGAAATGTCGAGGCGGACAAAACCCAGAAATATTTTCTCCAAATTCACATAGGTCGACTTTGACCTTTTAAAAGGTCAAAGACCACATTATTTATTTGAAGTTCGATTCTAATTCTGTTCACAGATCCTGAAAGATTGCCGAAAAGGGTATCCAAATTCTCTCTCAAATTTGAGATTTCACACCTATACTTGCAAGAAAAATGGTGTTTATTTTTTTTTTTTTTTTTTTTTTTTGGGGGGGGGGGGTTTGCCTTGGTCAAACACTAGTTTGGAATCAACCTTAATATTAAAATTGAAATAGTAGAATGCTAGCAAGTAGTAGAAATGAATCTAACAATGAAGCTATTCAATTCAATAGATATGCTAATGTATTTGGAATGTAATCAAATATATTGATATGAAAGCTTGAACATAACATCATCAAACCTCCATGATTTTATGCTTGAAATCCACCATGAGGAAACAATGATATGGATCTTGAAGATGAACAAAGGATCTTGAAGGAACATCACACCACCATGGTGGCTAGATCTAGGGTTTGAATGATAGATCTTGAATGCTTGAGCCAAATCCCTTCAATAGCTTGAATGCTTGAATCTTTGATCTTCGATGGAGAACTTGGATGGAGAAGAAGACTTGAATGCTTGAATGGAATGCTTTCTTGATCACCTTGACAGCTTGAGTGTGGATGGGATGAGAAAACTTGATGTTCAAATGAGAGAGGAAAGCCTCCTTTTATAGTGATCTAGGGCACACTCCTCTAGATGGGCCACCTTGGAGAATTAAATCCCAATTAGGTCCTCACCTTTAGAAAATATACCTTGATTAAATACAATTAAAGGATTTACCATTTCAGAGACCGAAACAGCCAACCCAGAGGTGGAGAAAATTTTTTCCCGAAAGCCAAACTGCCAACATTTGAAATTTTGAAATCTTGGAGAGAAGAGATCAAGGTTGAGGTTGACCCTGACCTGGACTTTGACCTCAGACCCTAACTTTTTCAAGATTTGTAGCAGAGGTCCCAGGGATGTCAAAAACCTGGAAATTGATATCTGAACAGGACTAGATGTCTGGAATAGGCAAAAAATTCCCTATTTGATGTGATGAAGGACTAGGAGGTCTCATTTCTAAATCCTACCTAGAAAATAGAGCCATGGAAGAGGAAAAAATTAGGAAAAGTCCTTAGGACCTTAACCCTAATTTCACCTAGAAAGAAGGAATCAAGCGCGAAGAAGTGGAAAGTAGGGAGAAAGCTAAAGACATGTAAAGATCTGATCAAGGTGCCAAACATGACCCCAAACCACCTAATCGAAGGGCTAAATTCTCTTAAAATGAAAACGCTTCAATTTTAAGACAATACACATATGCTTCATATACTTCGCATAATACTACTACAATTGCTTGTTGCTTTTTACAATTATAACTTCGACACTTTACAATTACAATTACATTTACATATATACAAATAGCTTTAACCAAGAGTAAATAGCTAAGATTTCATCCCTTTATATTGTTAAGACATTATTTTGATAAATAAAATAATCCCTTAACTGGGTGGCTGCAAGAAGTTGAGTCCCACTTTTGGCCAAAAAGTGGAAGTGTTTTTCCTGTTTTTCAAAATTTCTATCAATTGATGTTCAAATTTGAAGCACTTAAAGATTGAATCTTGGAAAACTTTAGTAATATCAAATTTAGTGCTTGGAATCTAGTTTTCAAATATGTAATTTTTTTTAATACCCGCATGGTATAAATTGAATTTTAGTATGCATGTCTAAAAACCACTTTTTCAAAATGCCTGTTTCAGGACCACACCTTTTGCGTGTACAGACACCATTTTTTGAAGCAAATGAATGTATTTTGGGGAATCCTTTTGGGAAAAGGTACCTAAAACACTGAAGATTGGTCAGGATATTTTTTCTTATTTTTTTATTGAATATTTTTTTTTAATTAATTTTTAATTGACTATAAAGTACTTTTTCAAAACTTATGGTGTACAGACACCATAATTTGATGAGGATTTCATATTTTTTGAAAAAAAATAATTTTATCTTCAATAGAATTGTATCTAGTTTTGTCTCATATAATTTATTTTCAAAAAAACCTAAAAACAAAAAAGTTATTAACGTTTTAGTGAACCTCTTTATTTTATGTTTAGGTACCACTTTCAACTAATAAATAATGAAAAAATAGTAAAATAAATCACATCACTATGAAATTTACATTTTTGAAATTAGGACAATGAGAACTCTAATGGGTTTTTTTTTTTGTAAAATGAAACGATCGGGAAGGCCCTCAAAAAATTATGGCAAGGTAGAAATCTGACATTCTAATGCCTTAACCAAATTTTTGAAGGTCAAGGCATAGGCTTGGTTCTACCAAGCCTAAACCAAACCAAATTTGAAATGAAGTTCGAGGTGGATGTGTGCTTCCCGCTCATGACTTAAGAAACTAGCGCCCATTTTTTGAATTTAAAAAATGGGCCCCTGTTTTTAAAAAAATAAAATTAAAGTGTTAAAATGCATTTTTTATTCAAAAAAAAAAAAAAATAGAAACGGGCACTTGTTTTTTGATTCAAAAAATGGGCACCCATTTTGAATTAAAAAACGGGCACCTATTTTTTGAATCAAAAAATGGGTGCCCATTTTGAATTCAAAAACAGGCACCCATTTTTTGAAATTAGGATCGTGTCCCCGAACCTAAAACGGGTGCCCATTTTTTGAAAATGGGTGCCCGTTTCAAGCGACATCTTTCATTTCTACAAGACTTCCATGAAATTGTCCCCCAACTTTGAACTCTTACCCAACTCTTTACCAATTCTGCCTTCATATACTGTCTTGTCAGCTTCACACTATTTTCGGTAAAACTATCATAACTTCTTTCATACATGTTGTACTAACTTGCACTCTGAGATGGGTTATCGTTAGTCACCATAGAGTCTATGTTCAAGTGTGCAAGCACTGAACTCACTCTAGTCAATGTTGCAAATAAAAACTGTGTCTAGGTATACTGGTAAAAATATCATCTCACACTTAGACAAATATGAAATGTGCTCTGTCATACTTGCTCTCTAACTTGTGCGATCTTCATGTGGATCATATGTTTCCATAATGACAACATCTATGCAATCAACTCAGCCAAATTTCAAACAATCTCCCCCTTTATCATTGGTGGCAACATATGAGAAAATTGGATAAGTGTGCAACTCCAAAATCTCAAAAATTTCAAAATTATATATATATATACTATCCTTATAACTCCTCAAAAATCTTATCTATAATAAAATACTCCCCCTAAGAGTATCAACTCTTACCATATATTATGAATTTTCTACTAAATATCTCTCCCCCTTTGACAACAATGACAAAATAACGGTAGGGAGGGCTACAAAATTGTATCAAAAAAAGAGTTATACCTCAATTTATTTATTGCAAAGCCAGTAGGCTTGCAACACAATCTACAAAATTTTTCTTCATGGTTTATATCTCCTTTTCCCATGATTTCTTAATGGAATCTTCCACATTGAGTAGTGTTCTCAGTCCATAAGATGTTATTTGACATGCTTGGAGGTTTTCAATGTTAAATTTCTAAAAAGATGTCTTAGCTGTAAGACAATCTTCCAACTACTCTTCAATAACACTTAACTTCATAGAAACATGCTCTCTCAAAAGAGTATATCTCCTTAATTTCCTTTCTTTCTCATCATGTATAATTCTGATTTCATCAAAAATTTTCCTAACTTTCTTCTCAACATTACAGACCTTCATATTAGGGTTGGATAGAAGGTTTGTTTCATTCAGAATCTCTGCTTCCTTCAATTTTATCTTTTGATCTTCCTCAGCTGTCAAAGTCTCTAATTTTGTACACTGTATGTACAAAGATTTTCTTGTCTCCAAATGTTTCCTCAAATCTTTGATATAGATATCAAGAGTATTGATATCACTGCCGATGTACTGACTGATGTTCAACAACATTCTAGCCTCATATTCTACCTATGCTTTTACTTTTGCAATATCAACTAGGTTAGTGAACTCATCATCAAAAGTGCTCATCACTTTCTTTGCGTTGTCCATAGGGTCTACATCTACAATCTGTGTGGTCAGAATACTTTGTAGCTTTTTAGTTAGGTCCTTCAGACATCCTTCTAGACTTTTAACTTTCTTATTCTTCCCAATTATTTTTTTCAAAGATGTGATCAATTCCATTTGATCATCATCATCCACTTCTTTTCCCAAATCCTCAAACAAAGATCCAGTTTGCTTCTTCATTATAGTCTCAGGAGTATGACTGATTTCTTCTTTAGAGGGTAGGGATGCTTGTACTTTTGATATTTTGGGTTCTTCAACAATAAATTGGGTTTGCTATGCTTTTGTAGTTCTATCTGGTTCATCAAGAGCTAAATTGTCAACAATATTCTCTAGATTCTTGAATACATTATCATTAGTATCCAAGGTGATCCTTGTACCTTCAACATTCATAGATTCTTCTTCAATGTTAATAGCTGGTGGAGAGGGAATATCCTCTTGTTCTACTTCTTCTTCTTGCTCTGCTGCAACTGATGTCTCTCCAAAAATTTCTACCATAACTTTGATTATTGCTTGTTCAGTCTTTGCATTCACTTGTTCTTATTGTCCTACCATGATCTGAATGGTTCTCATTTTTGTCCTTACATGGGTGCTAAGGGGCTTCAAATTTTTTTTAAGATGTTCATCATCTCTTACATCACAGAGTTTCTTCACAAGATTCTCTCTGATAGATTTGTCTTCTTCTTGTTCTCTCATCTTCCTGTTAACAAGTTTCTTCAATAAGTCATCAGGTATCTTTCCTTGAATAGAGTCAAAATTCTTATTAGCTAGAATCAAATGCTTGACCACTACATTTTTAAGATTCAATTTATCAGAATAGTCATAAAGGTCTTAGTACTTATTCATTTTAGTGAAGTCTCCATCTTTTATAATTTCTTCATTCACTCTCTCAACTCTAGGTTTCCATGCTTTCTTCTTCACAGAAGTGTCATCTTCTTTAATTTCTATAATTTTCCTCAATACTAGTGGCACCAAATTTTTCTACCTCTTACCAGGTCCAATAGAAATTTCTTTCACTCTCTTTCTCGGTGTGGAGGAGGTAGATCTAGTAGGTTTTCTTTCTACTTGTTCCTTCTCGGGTTCCTCTACTTTCACCTTGACTGGTGCTGCACTAGATGATAAGGGAGGTACAGAAAAAATCTCTTTCTATCCAATATCTCTAATTGTTGTTGTTGTCTACTTTGCCACTAAGAATTCTCTCTATGTCATTCCTGTATCCTTCAATATTTTCTTAATAATGCTCTCAACTCTTTTCTTAGACTGTTTCTCCTCAAGTATAGCCTTTGTGGAGTTGAAATTTTCTTCAAAAGTTCCAAATCTATTACTGTGGGTGTCAACCTTGCACTTAAGTAGCCTGTTCACATATTCTTCTATCCTAGTTTGAGATATTTCTTAGCCAAGAGGGTCTATGAACTCAATTCTAGGTTCAACTGCTTCAATGTATGTAAAGTCAGTGTCAACCATAAAACATACTTCATTCTTGTATTTCTCCACAAGAGGCTGTGGAATCCTTGATCTACTAGACACAATATTCTAAAATGTCTTAATAACAAGTACTACACTCTCATTAACACTGTCAATAACATGCTTTCTGTATACTACATTAATCCTTTCCATTGTAGATTGTCCATCACTCCAATCATTTCCTATGGTGTAAGGAAATCTCCTCAAAAGATGAAAAAACATGTAAGTGATCAAAGATGAAAAACTAAATTGTGCATACTTTGTCTTCTTAATCTTCTCCAAGTTCTCAAACAATTGAATCCTTAGAATTTCACATATATCAATTGGGACTTTGCCAACACACATCAAATAAGCTATGTGTACCATTCCAGCTGCCATGTCATCCTCTCTTGAATTTGCAAAAAACTTGGTTGTTAGGATCTTGCATAAGTATCTAACATCATGTTGTTGGATCTTACTAATTACAATTCATCTGCCATTATAGGATGAATTAGTGTTATCAATGACTATTTTTCTCATGTTCTTCTCATTTAAATGAATAGGTCCAAATTTAGACAGTCAAGTGACTTCATGAATCAAATTAGTTGTAATGTCTATTACTCTATCTTCTAGCCAAAACTTCCCATTATGAATTCTGCCAAGGATTATCTTAGTGCATTCTTCATTATCAAACTCATATTGCAATGCATACTTAACAATCTCATTGTCTTTCAAATGATCATATCCTTGTTTCAATGACATGTCCTAGTTTTAGATCTTCTCATACTCACTTGTAAAATCAATATCATTGATGGTTTCTAACTTGCATCCCAGATAACTTCTTACATTTTCTAAATGCAAAACTCTATCTTGTATAGATGATAAAGCTAACTTAGGGTCTTCTTCCAGAGGTTCTACTGGTTCCCTCTTCATTCTAGGTCTATTTTTATCTCTGACATTGTGAATTAAAGATACATCCATGATTACTTCAAATTCCTTTTACCGAGTCATAGATCTGTCAAGTAAAATACCTTGATTTCACAAATTTAGGGCTTGCGTAGATTCGACGCTTAAATCCTTCACCAAATCATTGTAAAAAGATTCCAATTGCTTCTCCTTGATCTCCTTAACACTTGTGCTCACATTGATGATCAAATAACACCAATCATCAATCTCACTTAGTTCTGACATCGCATTCAATTCTTTTGCCGCTTCTTTCCAAAAAGTTATTTCTGCTATCCTGCAAAACTTAAAACTTCTTGCGATCTCGTAAAACATAATATTTTTCTTTGCGCTCTTAACCATAGCATTATAACATCATAAACTACCTTCCATTAATTGCACAAGACTTAATTCATCATAAATATACCTCTACACTAATCTAAGTTCCTAATGTACTATAATTTTCATAAATTAAGTGCTTTGAGATAGGTCAGGTAAGGATTCATTCTTACCACTTGATACTTCACCTTTCTGATTGCCTTCAATGTTGAATGTGTCTCCTTGATCTGTGCTTTTAACAAACTTGACTTCTTTTGTATTGCTACAACAACCTTTCTGTCTGTTACCTACATCTTCATTTCTTTTTTCATGATTTTTAGGGTTAGGGTTACGATGAAAAACTCCATTGTTCATTCTGAAAAACCTTGTTGTATGTCCAATCTTGTTGCATATCTAACAAAAAATTCCATTGCTTCCATATCTTGGTCTAGGTGGATTAATCTGTGATCTACAATTTCTAGCAATGTGCCCAACCTTGTTGCATCTATAACATATTACTCCATTTCTTCTATTCATATCTTCAGTAGGTTTCTTATTTGCATTGTTAGTATTCCTAAACATTCTACTATTACTATTATTCTCAACACATTTAGGTTTCCTACACTCAATAGCTCTATGTCCAAATCCATGACAGTTATAACAATAACCATTAGGAGGTTTAAATTGCTTACATGTGCAATCTCTCTTCATATGACCAATAGTATTACAAGCAAAACATCTACCTTTGAATTCTCTTTGCATACCTTTGGATGATTCATCTTTCTTCGGTGATTCTTCTTCTTTACGTGTATCTTTAGATTTGTTGATCTCATCAGACTTCTTCTCATCTAAGCTTTTAGATCTGGTTCCTTGCTTTCATCATTTGCTTTAAGAGTGTTGAATCCAAGACCAGTTTTATCATAGAATGGTTTCTGAAAAGATGCTTGTCTATCAATCTTCTCACTAGTTGAATATAGCCTTTCAAGTTCTTGCTTGGATTGAGTTAGTTCGCCTTTCACAATCTTGTTGTATTTCTCAAGTTGAGATGTTACATTTCCAAGTTTAGATTTCAGTCCTTCATTTTCAATTTTTAGACTTTCATTCTCAGATTTCAGATTCACTTCATTCTTTCCATTTCCATCTTTCAAACTAAATTTCAAATTTGCTATCTTCAATTCATGCTTAAGGATCTCATTTTCTTTTTCCAAATTGTCATCACAATCATCAATAAGAAATTTGGATTTCTTTTTAGATCTCAGATCTTCTAATTTGTTTTTCAGTTTCTCAATGAGGTTCTTCGCATCATCATATTTTCTTTTCAAAGTATCTCTTTCATCAGTAAGCATATCAATCTGTTCAAGAGCTTCTTCAAGATTCTTCTGTAGTTGATCGATATCCATAGAGTGTTAGAAATAGGGAATACTGAGAGGTGGGGGTGAATCAGTATTCTACAAACTTTATCTTTTTCCTAATAATGGATATAATAGATTATCTTTATACATGCATAACATAAGAAGCTAAACAATATGCATAGCAATAGAAATAAAGAACTCATAAGACATGATATGTTCTCGAGGAAACCCTGGCCAAGGGAAAACCCTGGTGGGGATGGTACCCACAAAGATCCACTAATCAAAAGTATCATGTTAAGGATGTTGACCCTGTTAGGAGTCTATTACAAGCATATAGTGTATCAGTCCTGATTAAGGGACTATAGGCCTTGTTAGAAGCCTCAACCTTGTTAGGAGTTGTCAATACAAAATCTGATTACCAGATGAGCCCACTGCCCAAACAAGTAATGTACAATGTATACTGATTACAAAAATGGATTCAGGTATATAACCTTATGCTACTTGAATCAATATATTTTTACTGCTCTTACATTCGCATCATATCATTACATTATTACCATATATCTCTTTTTCTTCTTCTTACAATTACATATTACATATATACAAGTTATTAAGGGTAATAAATTTACATGGTCAGCTTCCATATATCTTTACCCAAGATTTAACATCTAGGATGTCATCCCTTTATATTGTTAAGTCATTATTTTGATAAACAAAATAATCCCTTAACTCTTTACCAATTCTGCCTTCAAATTTTGTCCCGTTGGCTTAACACTGTCTTTGATAAAACTATCATAACTAATTCTGTACATGCCATACTAACTTTCACTTTGATATGGGTCATCATTAGTCATCATATAATCTATGTTCAAGTGCGCAAGCATTGAACTTACTCCAGTCAATGTCACAAACAAAAATTGTATCCTAGTGCACTAGTGAAAACATTGTCTTACACTTAGACAAATTTGCAATGCACTTTTCTATACTTTCTCTCTGACCTATGCAATCTTCATGTGGATCATATGTTTCCATAATGACAACATCTATGTACTCACTTTAGGAAAATTGCCGACAATCTCCCCCTTTGTCATTGGTGGCAACATATGAGAAAATTGGCTAATTGTACAATTCGAAATCTCAAAATTGTATCAAAATTGTGGCCATAGTATAGAATATGTATACTATCCTTATAACTCCTCAAAATATAAACTCTAATACAATGCTCCCCCTAAGAGTATCAATCCTAATCAAATATATCAATTTTTTTCTCTAATATCTCTCCCCCTTTGACAACAATGACAAAATAAGGTAGGGAGGATTACAAAATTGTATCCCAAAAAGATTATACCTTCATTTTCTTATTGCAAAGCCAGTAGGCTTGCAACACAATCTACAAAATCAGCTTTCATAGCTTCTATCTCCTTTTCCCATGAATCCTTGATGGAATCTACCACATTGATTAATGTGCTCAGTCCATAAGCTGCTATTTGACAAACTTGGAGGTTGTCAAATTTGAATTTTTGAAAGGATGTCTTAGTTGTAAGACATTCTTCTAACTGCTCTTTAATGATGATCAAATTCATAGAGATCTGTTCTCTCAAAAGAGTGAGTCTCCTCATTTTTCTATTCCTCTCATCTTGCAATATTATTATTTCATCATAAAGCTTCTAAACTTTCTTTTCAGCATCACATACCTTCACATTAGGTCTAGAAACAAGGTTACATTCATTTTGAATCTCAACTTCCTTCAACTTGATCTTTTGTTCCTCTTCTACTATCAAAATCTTTGGTTTTGTACACTGTATGTACAATGATTTTCCTGTCTCCAAATGTTTCCTCAAGTTCTTGATACAAATATCAAGACTGCTAATATCATTCTTGATATTCTGACTGATGTTCAAAAGCATTTCAGCTTCATAAGCTACTTGAGCTCTCACTTTTGCAATATTAGATAGGTTAGTGAATTCATTGTCAAAAGTGCTCATTACCTTCTTAGCTTTATCCAAAGGGTCTACCTCTGTGATTTGTGTAGTTATAATGCTTTGTAACTTCTCAATAAGGTCTTTCAAACTCCCTTCAATATTCTTCACTTTCTTTTTCTTGCCAATGATTTTATTCAAAGAAGTGATCAGTTCCAACTGATCATCATCATCAACTTCCTTTCCTAAATCTTCAAACAAAGATCCAATTTCTTTCTTCTTTCTAGTCTCAAGAGTAAGACTAATGTCTTCTATGGTAGGAATGGTTGCTTTAATCTCAATCTCCTTAGGTTCTTCACTGATAGATTTAGTCTTCTTTGCTTCTTCAGTTCTATCTGATCCATCAAGAGCCGAATTGTCAACAATGTTTTCTAAGTTCTTGAATACATTGTCATCAGTATCCAAGGTGACCTTAGTACCTTCTATATTCATAGTTTCATCTTCAATGTTAATAGCTAAAGGAGAAGGAATATCCTCTTGTTCAGCTTCAACAGCTTGCTCTGTGCAATCGATGGTTCTCCAACATTTTCTGCCATGACCTTGATTATTGCCTACTCTGTATCTGAATTAACTTCTTCATATTTGCCTCCCATAATCAAAATGGTTCTCCTTTTGGTTCTCAAATGGGTTCTTAAGGCCTTCAATATCTGCTTCAAGTGTTCATCATCTCTCACATCTGAAAGCTTCTTCACAAGATTCTTTCTGATATTAGTGTCTTCTTCAATTTCTCTTTGCTTTCTATTTACAAGTTTGGTATAGAACTCATTAGGTATTTGACCTTGAATAGAATCAAATTTCTTGTCTACCAAAATCATATGCTTCACAATAGCATTCTCCAAATTTAGTCTTTCTGAATAATCATAAAGTTTATAGTACTTGTTCATTTTAGTGAAATTTCCATCTTGTATGATTTCTTCATTCACTCTCTCAACTCTCGATTTCCATTCCTTCTTCTTAACTGTAGTGTCATCATCCTTTATTTCTACAATTTCACTTGGTACTGGTTGAACTAAAGTCTTCTGTCTCTTTCCTAGTCTAGTAGCAATTTCTTTCATTCTCTTGCTAGCTATGGAGGAAGTGGATCTAGTTGTTACTTGTTCCTTTTCTGGTTCCTCTACTTTCACCTTGACTTGTGTAGGTTCTTGTTGTACTACACTAGATGACAAGAGTGGTACAATCAAGACTTCTTTCTATCCAATATCCCTGAATGTTGCTGCTATCTATTTTTCTATTAAGAATTATTGTTCTAACATTCTTGAATCTTTCAGTATCCTCCTGATAGTGCTATCAAATCTCTTCTTAGATTGCTTCTCTTCAGTTATAGCTTTTTCTGAGTTGAAGTTCTCTTCAAAAGTTCCAAATCTATTGCACTGAGTGTCTAGTTTACATTTAAGTAATCTGCCAACATATTCTTTTGTTTCAACCTCAGATATCTCATAGCCAAGAGGTTCTATGAACTCAATTCTAGGTTCCACTGCTTCAATATAGGTAAAGTCAGTGTCAACCATGAAACATATATCATTTTTATACTTCTTCACAAGTGACTATGGAATTCTTGATCTGCAAGTTACCATGTTCTGAAATGTCTTCATTACTAACATAGCACTCTCATTTACTTTATCAATAACATGTCTCAAATATACTTTATTTATCCTTTCCATAGTAGTTTTTCCATCATTCCAATCATTTGCAATGGTGTATGGAAATCTTCTCAATGAGTGGAAAACATGTATGAGATTAAGGATGAAAATCTAAATTGTGCATACTTAGATTTCTTAATCTTCTCCAAGTTTTCAAACAATTGAATTCTCAGAATTTCACACATATCAACTAGTACTTTGTCAACACACATTAAATAGGCAATATGCACCATTCCAACTTCCATATCATCTTCTCTAGAATTTGCACAAAACTTAGTGGTTAGGATCTTGCATAGGTATCTCACATCATCTTGTTTGATTTTTCTAATCACAATTCCTCTGCCATTGTAGGATGAACCTATGTTGTCTATGACTATTTTTCTCATATTTTTCTCATTTAAAGGAATAGCACCAACTTTAGATAAACCTATGACTTCATGAATCAAGTCAGCTATAATGTCTATCACTCTATCCTCTAGCCAAAACTTCCCATTATGAATTCTGCTCAAAATAATCTTAGTGCATTCTTCATTGTCAAACTCATACTTCAAAGCATACTGAACAATCTCATTATATTTCAAATGTTCATATCCTTGTTTCAATGACATATCATGGTTGTAAATCTTTTGATATTCATTGGTAAAATCACTATCACTAACATTTTCTAACTTGCATCCAAGATAACTTCTCACATTTTCTAAATGCAAAACTTCATCTGGTACGGATGATAATGCTAACCTAGGATCATTCCAAGGGTTCTACTAGTTCCCTCTTCATTCTAGGTCTATTCTTATCTATGACATTGTGAATTAAGGATACATCCATGACTACTTTAAATTCCTTATACCGATTCAAAGATCTGCTAAGATAAATACCTCAAGTTCACAATTTTAGGGCTTTCATAGATTCGGTGTTCAAATCTTTCACCAAATCATTGCAAAATGCTTCTAATCTCTATTCCTTGCTCTCCTAAACACTTCAGTTTTCTTTGATAATCAAATAACATCAATCATAACCTTTTATTACTTCAATCTCACTTAGATCTGACATCGCATTCAATTCTTTTGCCGCTCCTTTTCAAAAAGTTGTTTTTGCTATCCAGCAAAACTTAAAATTTCTTGCGATCTCACAAAACATAATATTTTATTTTGGGCTCTTAACCATAGCATTAGTGCATCATAAAATACCTTACATTAATTGCGCAAGACTTAATTCATCAAAAATCTACTTCTACACTAATTCTAAGTTCCTAATCTACTGCAATTTTCATAAATTAAGTGCTTTGAGTTAGGTCAAGTAAGTATTCATTCTTACCACTTGATACTTCACCTTTCTGATTACCTGCAATGTTGAATATGTCTCCTTGATCTATGGCTTTAACAAAATTCACTTCATCTGCATTACTATAGCAACCTTTCTGTCTTTTACCTGCATCTTCATTTCTTCTTGCATGATTTCTAGGGTTAGGTTTAGGATGAAAAATTCCATTGTTCATTCTACAAAACCTTTTTTTATGTCCAATATTGTTACATATCTGACAAACAATTCCATTGTTCCCATATCTTGGTCCTTGCTGATTGATTTGTGATCTGCAGTTTCTAGCAATGTGTCCAATCTTGTTGCATCTATAACATACTACTTTTCTTCTGTTCATATCTTTAGTAGCTCTCTTATCTACATTGTTAGTATTCTTAAACATTCTACTACCATAATTATTCTCAATAACTTTAGGTCTTCTACATTCAATAGCTCTATGTCCAAAACCATGACAATTATAACAATAACCATTAAGAGGTTTAAATTGTTTACCTGTGCAATCTCTCTTCATGTGACCAATAGTATTACAACCACAACATCTACCTTTGAATTCTCTTTGCATACCTTTGGGTGATTCTTCTTGGTTCGGTGGTTCTTCTTCTTTAGGTGGTTCTTCTCCTTTAGGTGTGTCATTAGATTTGTTGATCTCATCTAACTTCTTATCTATACTTTCAGACTCTTTCAGATCTGGTTCCTTGCTCTCATCATTTGTTCTGAATATATTAAATCTAAGTCTAGTCTTATCATAGGATGGTTTTCCATAAGATACTTGTTCATCAATCTTCTCACTATTTGAATATAGCCTTTCAAGTTGTTGTTTGGATTAAGTCAATTCACCTTTCACAATCTTATTGTATTTCTCAAGTTCTGCATGCTGCAAATTTACTTTCTCAAATTCAGATGTTACTTTGCCAAGTTTAGATTTTAATTCTTCATTCTCAATCTTCATCCTTTCATTCTCAGATCTCAGATTTGCTTCATTTTTGTCATTTCCATCTTTCAAACTAAGCTTCATATTTTCTATCTTCAGTTCATGCTTAAGGATCACATTTTCTTTTTCTAAATTGTTATCACAATCTTCAATAAGAATTTTGGATTCCTTTTCAGATTTCAGATCTTCTACCTTGTTTTTCAGTTTCTCAATAAGGTTCTTTGCATCACCATATTTCCTTTTCAAAGTGTTTCTTTCATCAGTAAGCATATCAATCTAATCAAGAGCTTCTTCAAAAAAAAAATTAGTTGATCCATATCCATAGAGATCTTACTCAAGCTACTAGGCTTTCCTTGAATGATTCTTCTCTGAGTAACTAAGCTCTAATACCATTTGTTAGAAATAGGGAATATTGAGAGGGAGGCTGAATCAGTATTCTACAAACTTTATCTTTTTCCCAATTATGGATATAAAAGATTATCTTTATACATGCATAACATAAGAAGCTAAACAATATGCATAGCAATAGAAATAAAGAACTCATAACACATGATATGTTCTCGAGGAAACCCTGGCCAAGGGAAAACCTCAGCGAGGATGGTACCCACAAAGATCCACTAATCAAAAGTATCCTATTAAGGATGTTGACCCTGTTAGGAGTCTATTACAAGCATATAGTGTATAAGTCCTGATTAAGGGACTATAGGCCTTGTTAGAAGCCTCAACTCTATTAGGAGTTGTCAATACAAAATCTGATTACCAGATGAGCCCACTGCCCAAACAAGTAATGTACAATGTATATTGATTACAAAAATGGATTAAGGTATATAACCTTATGCTGCTTGCATCAATATCTTTTCACTGCTCTTACATTCGCATCATATCATTACATTATTACCATATATCTCTTTTTCTTCTTCTTACAATTACATATTACATATATACAAGTTATTAAGGATAATAACTTTACATGGTCAGCTTCCATATATATTTACCCAAGAGTTAACATCTAGGATGTCATCCCTTTATATTGTTAAGTCATTATTTTGATAAACAAAATAATCCCTTAACTCTTTACCAATTCTGCCTTCATATTTTGTCATGTTGGCTTAACACTATCTTCGATAAAACTATCATAACTAATTCTGTACATGTCATACTGACTTGCACTCTGAGATGGGTCATCATTAGTCATCATAAAGTCTATGTTCAAGTGTGCAAGCACTGAACTTACTCCAGTCAATGTCATAAACAAAAATTGTATCCTAGTGCACTGGTGAAAACATTGTCTTACACTTAGACAAATTTGCAATGCGCTCTGCTATACTTGCTCTCTGACCTATGCAATCTTCATGTGGATCATATGTTTCCATAATGACAACATCTATGTACTCACTTCAGACAAATTGCCAACACAGAGATCTTACTCAAGCTGCTAGGCTTTCCTTGAATGATTCATTTTCGAGTAACTAAGCTTTGATACCATTTGTTAGAAATAGGGAATACTAAGAGGGGGGGGTGAATCAGTATTCTAAAAATTTTATCTTTTTCCCAATTATGGATATAATGGATTATCTTTACACATGCATTACATAAGAAGCTAAACAACATGCATAGCAATAAAACTAATGAACTCATAACACGTGATTTGTTCTCGAGGAAACCCTGGCCAAGGGAAAACCCCAGTGGGGATGGTACCCAAAAAGATCCACTAATCAAAAGTATCTTGTTAAGGATGTTGACCCTATTAGGAGTCTATTACAAACATATAGTGTATCAGTCCTGATTAAGGGACTATAGGCCTTGTTAGAAGCCTCAACCCTGTTAGGAGTTCGTAGTACAAAATGTGATTACTAGCTGAGCCCACGGCCCAAACAAGTAATGTATAGTATACATTGATTAAAAAATAGGTCAAGGTACATAACCTTATACTACTTGCATCAATATATCTTTGCTGATCTTTCACTATTGCTATTACATATGCTTCATATACTTTGCATCATACTACTATAATTGCTTACTGCTTTTTACAATTATAACTTCTACACTTTACAATTACATTTACATATATACCAATAGATTTAACCAAGATTAAACATATAAGATGTCATCCTTTTATATTGCTAAGACATTATTTTGATAAACAAAATAATCCCTTAACTCTTTACCAATTCTACCTTCATATACTGTCCTGTCGGCTTCACATTATCTTCGGTAAAACTATCATAACTTATTTCGTACATGTCTTACTAACTTGTGCTCTAATATGGGTCATCATTAGTCACCATAGAGTCTATGTTCAAGTGCACAAGCACTAAACTCACTCCAATCAACATCGTAAACAAAAACTATGTCCGTGTATACTGGTAAAAATATTGTCTCACACTTAGACAAATATGCAATGTGCTCTATCATACTTGCTCTCTTAATTGTGCGATCTTCATGTGGATCATATGTTTTCATAATGACAACATATATGCAATCAACTCAGCCAAATTGCCAATAGAGACATCAGGAGTGATGTTTTTAAGTTTAAGCTCTGGTAGCTTAGGTACCTTTCAGTCCTTCCTGATATGCCCTTTAGCATTACAATCTTGACAGAAAAGTGTAGCATTCTCATAGAAAATGGCTTGGGTCCATTTCCCTAATTTGGATTTTAGAACAACAAAGTTTGGGAGAGTCTTGTTAATTGGGACATTAACATAGAAGCGGGCAAAAACTAGGCAAGCTTTTGAGAGGGTTATCAGGTCTATAGAGATGTAATGACCAAAAGATTTCAATATTCATTTGAAAGCCTATTCATCCCACAACTCAAGTGGAAGACCAGGAAGACAGACCTAGATAGGAGCCATCCTGCTAAGGTTAGCAAAAGGTTCAAACCCTACTTTCCATTTAGCCAGAGTGAGAAGGTGCTTACAATCAAGCCACAAACCCACAACGATAATGGAAAGGTGCTCAGCCACCGTGAATCAAAAGAGGAAGATTCCTCCTAACATAGAGGAGGTAACTACACTCCCTTTCAAGTTATAGTAGTTTCCCATCCATTTCCTAACAATATTAATGGTGGTTCTGAGATTGTAGAACCGTCCAACCAGGGCCAGATGGAATTCATCCATATTTTTATCGACAATGGAGTCAGGGAGTAAGATCTCAGTGTCTTCTTCTGTGATTCTTGCCACACAAATTGAGGGTTCCAACTCAGCATGTTGTGTCCCCACTAACATGCCTTTCCAGTCAACCTTGGGCCTAGGAAGGGGTAGGGAATCCAAAGTACTTGTCGTGGTAACTGTTGTCATATTTTTTTCTCATTCTTAAGTTTACAGACCTAATTACTAGATGAGCTACAATAACCTAGTTTGTGTTATTAGGTGGTCTTGCTTATATTTGTGTTCATTTCATTGCAAAATACTTGAAAAGAGAAAGGAAATGAATTGCATCTACATCTACACATACATCTATCTATTGCATTTGTACTGAGCAGAGAACAAGAAAATGAAAAGAAAGGGGGCATCTATCTAGGCTCACATAGGTCGTGAGCATAGCCTTTACCAAAAATGAATAGATGAGTACAAATATACATAAAGAAATAATTGATATGAGGGTACCAGACATTGCCTGCTATTGGTGTCCAGATCCAGTCCTATCCAATGAGCTCTTGAGTTCCAAAACCTGCAAGAAGTGAAGAGAGGAGATGGGTTAGATCCAATGGATCTATGCAATGGTTGGTATCACAATATCACAAAATGAATACATACACTCAGCCATGCATCTCTAACAAAGGTTGTGCTCAGGGCATGTGCATGAGAATCATCCAAAGAACCAAAAGGGCATCATGTTTTCACTAGCATGTTTGTTTCATGTGCAGATATAGGGAAGTTGATCCAATAAAGAGTTCTACGAATGATCTGGGTCGTTGATGTGGGTAATTGTACAGTAATCTTATTTGTATTCTATCTATTACCCCTTCGAGGGCCAAGAGCACACACAATGTGTACAAATAGTGAACATCTATATGATCCAACATCAATCAAGCTATGAGGAAAGAACAACAAAGAGCTACATGGCATCAAGTTGAATAGATCTAATGGTAGAGTACATATATCTATGAGGAAGATAGGGAACTCTATTGCATAGGTGTTCACATGGCACATACCATCAACATATTAGGGCTACACAACCAGAAGGGCAAAATCAACATAGTGATATTCTAAGCATGGCATTGGTGTACACACTGTAAGATTTACATGATGCAAATATAAGATGATGCCTCCAAAAATAGAGATATGAATGTCAATAACAGGGAATATATATAATGCTAATCAGTAAGCATTGATTGACATTTCTAAAGCCTGATAAGCAATAGATTGGGCAACAACAAAATAGTTCTCTACAGTTATGTTCTCGGGCCATGAATAAGAAGTTCCAACAGTAGATGTCATTGAAGCATGTAATAATGGCAAGAGGGCACTACATATAGAAAATGAAAATTCATAATACATTCCCCATCTAATGGACATTGCTACAATAGAGATGTACATTGTACCCTCAACTTTAATGAACAAATGCAAGCAGAGTATGAGCTATATAACAAAGCCATTGTTGGTACCACCCCGAGCCTCCTAACATTTTGTCGTACTAACTGATGCAAGGCTCAACAGTTCAATATCATAACAAAGAACAAAGCCCACACTCAAATATTCTGACTGGAGAATACAAAATGCATTGCATTAACATAAAATTCCCTATGAAATAATAGTGTATGCAACAAATATAGGAGACATGATGTATTCAATATAGTACCCTATTCAAACAGATGAGAGTAGTGTCATGCCCTTGAAAACTAAGGAGATCCTAACAAAGTTCACAGGCTATATAATATAATTCCATAAAAACAAGAATAAGACTATGCCCCAATGCCATTGTCTTAAGGTAATAACAGAGAAATACAATCAAATGCTATATGTATGCTAAGACTTGTTACAGATGCTTCAAAATCAATAGTGGTGGACTACATCCATGTCATGCCCTAGCTTTAGTGCTCTCGGGCTATTGAAAATAAGAAAAAATTAGAATGTAACAGCGGCGATAATCAAGATGCAGAGCAACTCAACACAATGGAGCAGTGAATAACTGTGCCCTAGTGTACAGTTCATAGATGTCGAGTGGAAAATACCATGCAATCAAACAAGATCCTAGTGGCATCATGTCATGTCATGCCCTAATATCCATTCAAATTCAAATAATTGAAATGCTACTGATAATGAATATATATGATTCCCTAGCCTTAGCATTATTGGGATATGTGATACACAGTGCCATCATTGCCGTTAAAGCTATAAACGAGTAGTAATTTCAACATGGTATTATGCTCTCGGGCCTTCACCATCAGCAAATACATAACATAATGCCATTATGCAGTCATGTAGAGAAAGCAATTCAAACATGCCCTAGCCTTAGCATTATCGGGCTATATACATATGCATCAAAACAACAGTGCCCTAGTATTTGTAGCAGTGCCCCGAAAATGTAATGAAAAGCATTATCCAAACATCAAATAGTAGGTTCAAATATTAGAAATGCAATGAAAAATAGAGCTAAGTAACCAGTGCCATGATCATTACAAAGCCTTTCAAAATATGCAGAGAAGAAAATGATCATTGAAGTGCCTACCTCCATAAATATTGCCAAATCAAGATAGGTGCTATTGTTGTTTCCAAATTCACAGAGGAAAGTTTCCTTTTGAAGAGTTGTAGCAGATTTTAGAAGTTTCCAGGTGTTGAGTATGGAGGCAATGATTGCAGAGGATGCCATTTTGAATGAGGGTTTCATTATAGCTTGTTTTATTTTGTCTCCCCTTTTAGGGTTGAGAAAATCATTTGACTCCCCTTTGATAAGATTTGACGAGCATAGACTATATTTTTGTAAAGATATTAATATAAATTATCTCTTTTAGAGGTAATTATATTAATTATTTTTGATGCTATAGGTGCCCATCATACTAGTCAATGTTGACTTAGAGATGAATTTTAAAATCATGTTTTTTGGCATGGGGGGGTTATTGTTTCTCTTCTACAATATTCATGTGCTAGGTGGATATGTAAACATTGTAAACATTTAAAATATGCTTTCCCCTTTTATTTAGGGCTGAGAATTATTTGTTAATGTATTTAGATCCACATATTTTAGTGAGTGGAGATATGTTTTTATTGTGATAAGTCATTGCTCTTATTCATTGTATGATATTTGACAGGTGGTGTTTTTATAAACCGTTATCAGATTATCAGTTACAACATGACTTAGTGGGTTTTTGGTCTCCCTTTGACTATCTATTTTAGGGACCCCACTTTTCCATCCCCCTAGTTTCTTGAGAATTGGGTATCTAAATTTCAGAGTGGTGTGATCATGGTCCTAGTGGTAGTTTTTTTTCTATTCTTGGTGAAGTAGTGGACTTTAATGTAGATTCTATAGATTTTCTATATGTGCCTCTCACCTTTCATGATTGAGGCTAGTTCTTCTTTCCCTCATTCTCAGGAGGTGAATGTTGTACCTCTTGGAGAACCAATCTGATATTTTGATTCCTTTTATTCTAGTTAATAGAAATTGTCCTTCTTTTCTACAACTTTGTGAGTTGATTTGATGAATTTGATGTCATGTACTATGATTGAAACTTGATCCTTTACTTGATATTTTGTTCATTTTGATGTTTGCAAGCACTATTTTTTCTAATGTTTCAATCTATGTGTGTTTATATGTGTTTGAGTTATGGAATCCATTTTCCCTTCTCATTTACAACCAGCACCTGATTATTTTCTAAGGGAAGAATTAGATTTGAGAAGAGTTGTGGTGTTTAGGTTATATGATCGATTACATTGTTAGTGTATTTTCAGTTTGTGGATCTATCCAGATTGGTGAATCACCTAAGTTAAATTTTAGTTATTTCAATTTGATGAAATCTCTCTCCCTTTCCCTTCAAGTGCAGTTCAGTTTAGGTAATACAAACGGGGAAGCCGACCCTTAATCTAAAGGTTTATTCTTAGTGAAGTAGTCCCACATCCTGAAAGTATTCCCATGTTTCACGAGATTGCTAGGTTTTATACTTAGCCATCACGGGTGCAATCCCTAGTGACAAGAGTTTTTGGCATGCCCGATCAGAGAAAGACTCAGTGAGTTTGATTTCCTAGAAAATTTTATGCAAGTTATTGTGTGGTATGAGTAGTAACAGTGTTGTGAGATCATACCTAGTGACTCTAATGGTGTTTTATGTAGATCAGTATATAAGCTTATGAGTGGGATTCCAACCAAGTAGAGTAAGAATCCTTTCATGTATGGAGAGATACCATCTTTCAAGAAGTCTAAAGCAGCCCAAGCTAGTGCATCAAAATCTGCAAATCTTACTCTCAAATCTACCCCTAAACCTACTCACATTCCTACAAGTGCTTCCTCAATCTAGTCAATACATGTATTACTACCCATACAAGCAGCCCCTGCAATTCAACTTCCCCTAAATCCTCCAATGGCTCAACCCAGATTGCATCCTTTTGTAGCTTTCAATCAAGGTAGTCCTTTGAATTTGTAGCAGCATGATGACATGCCCATATCAGCCCTTAAGAGCTTGCCTATGTTCACAGGAGAGGATCAGACCTCAACCATTGAGCATATAAGAGATGTAGCGTCCCTTTGTGCCCTGCATAATATAAACCAAGATAATGTGGCTATGAGGTTGCTAGTAGCCTCTCTCAAAGGAAAAGCATTGTAATGGTTTAGAAGCTTAGTAGCTAGTTCCATAGCTGATTGGGATGGGTTGGGTCAAGCGTTGACCAATCAATTCAAAGATAAATTAGACCATCTCTCATTGGTTGAACATTTAACTACTATCAAAAGAGCACCTCAAGAATACATGATGGATTTTAATTTCAGATTTTAGAGGACATGGAATAGAATACCAGCTATGGTTAGACCTTCAAGCTAGCATGCTTTCTTGTATTATCTAAGAGCCCTTAACAATGATATCTCTATTATGATCCAATCAATGGGTGGGAATAATCTACCAGCAACATATGATATTGCCATAAGAGCTGAAAATAGTCTAATCCAAGCTGGAAAGATAGCCCCAAGGCCCCCAATGCCTATTTTTCCAGAGCTTCATCCTATTCATGAAGTAATTCCAGCCTTGGCATCTATTCCACCTCTCCCAGCTCCTCCTCAACAAGTCGCTAACCTAGTTGTGAATCAATCTCAAGAGATGACTAAGATTAAAAAGGCCTTGCAAATAGTTACTAATGAGCTAGTTAGTCTAAAGAAGTAGCAGTCCTAGCCTTACCAGCAACCTTATTAGTAGCCCTATCAAAATCATTACCAGCAGAACAAGCCCCAATGCCAACAAGGCCAGTAAGGTCAAGAAAAAAGTTATAACCAAAAGACCAGCTAGCCTTATAATCCTAACATTCCTAATGCTTCTAGGGAATTGGTTCCTATAGCCCAGAATAATATAGCACAAGATTATCAATGGGGTTGCCCATGCAATCAACAACATATCCAAGGGATGTGTCCTAATGGCTATAATTAGGCCCTCATGGTGAAAAACAACGTGATGATGCCATAGGAGATAGCTCAAGAGCTAGAGGTTCAGCAAGGTCTGGTTGTTACTACAAATGAAGCCCAAGCTCCCGAGGCAGCATTGGTGAACTTTCAGAAGGAAGATTTTTGTGGAGTGAATTTTTCAGCAAGTGATGACCCAAGCTATATCCCAGTTGTAGCCAACACAAGGTCTAAAAAGAAAGCTATGGAGGTTGAACAAGTGGCATCTCCTAATCAACAAGCTCCTATGGTGAATCCACAACCTAAAGTAGTTCAAACTCTAGTTCTAAACTAGTCAAAGGAGGCTAAAGAATTAGTCAAGGCAGCTACACAGTTGCTGCCTACACAAACAAAGGTTGTTTTACCTAAAGGACAGCCTAGAGAAAGCTTGAGATCCTTCAATATTGTGGAACCAATGAAGAAAACCTCTATCAATGTGCCTTTAATGGACACCCTGGTGATTCCTGGACAAAAGGAGCTGATACTGAATGAACTGGCTAAGATTTCACCAAATCAAGAGGCTATTTTGGAATAGCCTAGGGTCCTGGTAGCTGAAACATCTCAAGTGGAGCAGCACAAAGAAGAAACTAGCTCACAGCCCATTGTTGTTCCATAGGTTAAGCCTCCTCCTTTCTATGTAACTCTTATTGTTGGGGATAATTTAGTTCATAACTATATGATAGATTCAGGGGCAAGTAGTTATGTGATTTCTAAGCAGCTAGTAGATCTACTAGAGTTACCTTATGAGCCAATAAACAAGCATGTTGTTTAGTTGGATGGGTCATTAGTTAATACCTTAGGAGTCATAAAATACCTAAGTCTCACTCTTCACAAGTGTCCTAATTTCTCTATTCCCTAAGATGTCTATTTTATAGATCTACCTCCTCATTTTGCTATTTGTCTAAGTAGAGAGTTCACTACTAGGATAGGAGGATATCTCTCACCTGATTGGTCTCACCTATATTTCAAAACTAGATATGGAACCAAGGTCAGAATTAAGTCTGAAGCTTTTTCAAAAACTCATGTTGAACCATACACCCCAAGCCCTATAAATGCTAACTTGATGTATCATGAGCAAGAGTCAAGTGATTCTAAATCTAAGACCAGTGATAGAAAGATTCTTGATATTTCTTTGGATGAGTGGGCTGAGAGAAATTTAGAAGAAGATGACCCTTTCAGAAATATGGATATTTCTAGTATTGGAATGCTTATCATTCATGAGGGAGATGTTGTAATACCAGAGCTGATTAAGAAAGAAGATAAACCCTCTGCCAGTCATAATGAGGACTTGTGGCAACTTTTCCTTGATGGGGCCAGAAGCAAGGTAGGTTCAGGAGGAGGGGCTATCCTAATTTCTCCAGAAGGACAAAGGTATTACTCTATAGTTCATTTTTCTTTCAGCTATCCTAACAATACAATAGAGTATGAGGCATTGATTCATGGTTTAGAATGGGCTAGACAAAGAGGAATCAAATGCCTAGAAGTTTTAGGTGATAATGAGTTAGTGGTCAATCAAATTCATGGCACTAACCTCACAAATAATGATACACTTAAGTTGTATAAGCACAGGGTTTGGGATTTAATAGAAGATTTTCATGCTTTTAATCTAATTGTTCTTCCAAGAAATCACAACAAACAAGTAGACAAGCTGGCTACTATGGGAGTAGAATATGACATTCCAAGAGGTGTCTCAGATCCTAATTCTTAGCATGTGAAGGTCCTAGTAAGACCATCCATACCAGACAATCAAGTAAGCTGGCAAGTTTTTGAAAATGATGAGCAGATTTCCAATTTTTTAATTGAAGAAGCCGAGTTCTCTATGGTGAACCAGAGCAAACATGCCCATTAGTATGGTGACCAAATGTTGTAGTTGAAGAGAAATAGACTACCTAAAGGACTAGTCACACTTGAGTCTGTATTTAATTCTGATGATCAGCTTAGAGGTGACAAGGCTAGTATGATAGTTAAAGAAGAACACTACCATTCTGTGGAGGTCCTCAAGAAAAAATTTCTCAAGCTGGGAAAGGTATGCAGTCAGCCTAAAACACAAGCTTTTGTTTCATTATGTCAGGAGTTTAGTGATGTCTTTGCTTGGGAATACTATGACTTGAAGGGATTTGATCCCCATTTAGCCCAACACACTATTGAATTAGAACCCCAAGCCAAGCTAGTAAGACAGAAACAAAGACCCATCAATCCCAAGTTAGAGGTCCTAATGAAGGAAGAATTGAGAAAGATGATTGAGGCCAATATTATCTTTCCCATTAAGCACACCTCTTGGGTCTCTAATCTAGTACCAGTTAGGAAGAAGAGTGGCAAAATCTAGTTATGTGTGGATTTTTGAGACCTTAATAGAGCCTCACTCAAGGATCATCACCCACTGCCATCTATGGAATAGATTTTACATTATGTCTTAGGGTTTGATAGATTTTCTCTATTAGATGGCTTTTCTGGCTATAACTAGGTCCTGGTTAAGGAGGAAGATCAATATAAAACTGCATTCACCACCAAATGGGGCATGGCATACATGAAGATGCCTTTTCGGCTATCTAATGCTGGTGCTACATTCTAGAAAGCCATCGAGATGGCTTTTGTTGGCTTAATGAACAAGTTTGTTTTGGTATATCTGGATGATATAACCATTTTCTCAAAAGACATAGAGGACCAGCTGATTCACCTAAGGCAGATTTTTGAAAGATGTAGAGAGTTTGGAGTCTCACTGAATCCCAAGAAATGCATTTTTTCTATTCATGAGGGTAGACTACTGGGACACATTGTTTCTAAGCAGGGAACAACTATTGACCCTGAGAGGGTGAAGGCCATCCTGGCTCTTCCCCTGCTAGCTCACAAGAAGGGATTACAAAGTTTTCTTGGAAGCATCAACTTCTTGAGGAGGTTCATTCCAAATGTTGTAGCACTTTTAAAGCCTATGACCCAAATGCTTAAAAAGAATGTAGCATTCCATTGGACCAATGAAGGTAAAAGATATTAGGAAACAATTGCCTCTACTCCTACTCTGGTAAACCCTGACTTTTCTAAGGATTTTATACTGTATGCTTTCGGAGACAATGATAGTATCTTTGCTATGTTAGTTTAGCAGAATGTTGAGAAGCAAGAACAACCAGTAGCTTTTTACAGTCAAGGCCTAGGTGGTTATGAGCTTAATTATATGCCTGTAGAAAAGCATGTCCTAGCAATTGTGAGAAGTCTAAAAAAATTTAGACACTTGTTGTCCAACAACATAGTGCACCTGATGGTTTCTCACCCTTGCATAAGAGACTTCCTGCTAAACAAGGATCTAAGCCACAAGAGGGCTGGTTGGGTCACCAAAGTCATGGAATATGACATTCAGATTAAAGTAACCAAGCTGGTTAGAGGAAAGGGGCTATGTGAGCAACTAAATGAAGGAATGATAGACTCAAACCAGTAGGAGGAGGAGGTTGTTCTGATGAATCAGGATGCAGAATAGAACACAAGTTGGACAACATAGATGAAGTATTATCTCTCTACTGGTCAATGTCCTCAGGGCCTTGGGAGGAGTAAAAGAAGGTACTTTAGACTGTAGGCTATTCCTTTTGTTGTTATTGATAATGTTTTGTATATAGGGGATCATGTTCATGTTTTACTAAGATGTGTTGAGACTAATCAAATAGGGAAAATACTACAAGAGTTTCATGATGGAGGTTCTGGTGGACACTTTTCTACCAAAACCACTACTCTTAAGGTCTTAAGAGCTAGATATTACTGGCCTAGTCTATATCAAGATGCTTTTGATTGGGTTAGAAGATGCAAGAATTGCACCTTGTTTGCTGGAAAAAAAAAATTGGCTACTCTTCCCCTTCATCCAGTTGAGGTAGAACAACCCTTCTCAAAGTGGGGACTAGACTTTATTGGACCTATCAACCCACCATCTAGTGCTAGACACAAGTGGATACTCACTACCACAGACTACTTCACCAAGTGGACAGAAGTTGTAGCACTGAAGGAGGCTAATGAGGTCTTTATTTTGAACTTTTATTAGGATATTGTATCCAGGTTTGGTACTCTAGATTCAATTGTATCAGATAATGCCATGGCTTTCCTGGGAGCCAAAATTTTAGAGTGGGCACTCAAGCATAGAATCTTTTTGAGTACTTCTTCTAACTATTACCATTAGGGTAATGGCCAAGTAGAATCGACTAATAAGAACTTGCTCAGAATAATCAGAAGAACTATAGAAGGAAACAAGAGAGACTGGCATAGCAAGTTAAAACTAGCCTTGTGGTCTGACAGAATAACACCTAAGAGGGCTACTGGTAATTTGTCTTACACATTGGTATATGGAAGGGAGGCCAGTATTCCGCTATCTGCTAAACTACCTACCCTAAGTCTGATTAAAGAGATTGATCTCATGTAGGAAGATGCTATGCAGGTCAAGTTGGTAGAGCTTATTGAACTTGAAGAAACAAGAAAAATGGCATTTGAAAGCTTGGAAGCTCATCATACCTAGGTCAAGAGAAGTTTTGACAAGAGGGAAATACCTAAAACTTTTAAGGAAGGGGATCTAGTTCTCAAGTGGGATGAAGCAAAGCATAAACCAGGGAAACACACTAAGTTTGATGCTATCTAGACTAGGCCATTTATGGTGATTGGATGCAAAGCCCACAATGCCTTCCAGCTAGCTAGCATGGATGGAGAGGAGCTGCCCATTCTAGTGAATGGGATCCACCTCAAGGCTTGTTTTTGAGGTTTTTTTCTACCATTTATATTAGTAGGATAAGTTTTTTGGCTTTCTCTATTTCCTAAGTGCCTGGCACAAGTTGTTTTCAGATGCTTTCAGTTGGTGTGTTTAGCAATAAGCCAGAGAAGTTATCTCTAGCAGTTAGTGGTTTTATTGAGAAGGATTGATTATCTGAAAGAAACTAGGTTTAGTTGTGGTTTGGTGATTCTATGCCTAATGGATCTATCAAGCAGCTAGTCAGTATGCTTAGTAGGCAAGCACTCCATAGAGGTAGCCAAAATTTTGTCATACTTTTTGCCCATTCTTAAGTTTGGAGACCTAATTACTAGATGAGCTACAATAACCTAGTTTGTGTTATTAGGTGGTCTTGCTTATATTTGTGTTCATTTCATTGCAAAATAGTTGAAAAGAGAAAGGAAATGAATTGCATCTACATCTACACATACATCTATCTATTGCATTTGTACTGAGCAGAGAACAAGAAAATGAAAAGAAATGAGGCATCTATCTAGGCTCACATAGGCCATGAGCATAGCCTTTACCAGAAATGAATACACGAGTGTAGATATACATAAAGAAATAATTGATATGGGGGTACCAGACATTGCCTGGTATTGGTGTCCAGATCTGATCCTGTCCAATGACCTCCTGAGATCTAGAACCTGCAAGAAGTGAAGAGAAGAGATGGGTTAGATCCAATGGATCTATGCAATGGCTGGTATCACAACATCATAGAATTCACACATACACTCAGCCAGCCACCTCTAACAAAGGCTGTGCTCAGGGCATGTGCATGAGAATCATCCAACGAACCAAAAGGGCATCATGTTTTCACTGACATGTTTGTTTCATGTCTAGATACAAGGAAGCTGATCCAATAAAGAGTTCCATGAATGATCTAAGTCCTTGATGTGGGTAACGATAGAGTAATCTTATTTGTACTCTACTTATTACCCCTTCAAGGGCCAAGAGCACACACAATGTGTACAAATAGTGAACATCCAGATGTTCCAGCATCAATCAAGCTATGATGAAAGAACAACAAAGAGCTACATGGCATCAAGTTGAATAGAGCTAATGGTGGAGTACAAAGATCTATGAGCAAGATAGGGAACTTTGTTGCATAGGTGTTCACATGGCACATACCATCAACATATAAGGGCTACACAACCAGAAGGGAAAAATTAGCATAGTTATATTCTAAGCATGGCATTAGTGTACACACTGTAAGATTTACATGATGCAAATATAAGATGATGCCTCCAAAAATAGAGATATGAATGTCAATAATAGGGCACATATATAATGCTAATCAATAAGCATTGATTGACATTTCTAAAGCCTGATGAGCAATAGATTGGGCAACAACAAAATAGTTCTCTACAGTTATGTTCTTGGGCCATGAATAAGAAGTTCCAATAGTAGATGTCATTGAAGCATGTAATAGTGGCAAGAGGGCAGTACATATAGCAAATGCAAATTCATAATACATGTCCCATCTAATGCACATTGCTACAATAGAGATGTACATGGTGCCCTCAACTTTAATGAACAAATGCAAGCAGAGTACATGCTATATAACAGAGCCATTGCTAGTGCCACCTCGAGCCCTCATAACATTTTTCCATACTGACTGATCCAAGGCTCAACAGTTCAGTATCATAATGGAGAATAGAGGCCACACTCAAATATCTGGATAGGAGAATACAAAATGCATTGCATTAACATAAAATGCCATATGAAATAATAGTGTATGCAACAAATATAGGAGACATGATGTATTCAATATAGTACCCTGTTCAAATAGAGGAGAGTAGTGTCGTGCCCTCAAAAACTGAGGAGATCTTGACAAAGTTCATAGGCTATATAATATAATTCCATAAAAACAAGAATAAGATTGTGCCCCAATGCCATTGTCTTAAGGTAATAATGGAGAAATACAATCGAATTCTATATGTATGCTAAGACTTGTTACAAATGATTCAAAATCAATAGTGGTAAACTACATCCATGTCATGCCCTAGCTTTAGTGCTCTCGGACTGTTGAAAATAAGAAACAATAAGAATGTAATAGCGGTGATTATCAAGATGTAGAGAAACTCAACACAATGGAGAAGCGAATAACCATGCCTTGGTGTATAGTTCATAGATGTTGAGTGGCAAATACCATGTAATCAAACAAGATCCTAGTGGCATTATGTCATGTCATGCCCTAATATCCATTCAAATTCAAATAATTGAAATGCTACTGATAATGAATATATATGATGCCCTATCCTTAGCATTATTGAGCTATCTGAAACACAGTGCCATTGTTGCCGATAAAGCTATAAACGAGCAACAATTTGAACATGGTGTTATGCTCTCGGGCCTTCGCCAATAGAAAATACATAGCATAATGCCATTTTGCAGTCATGTAGAGAAAGAAATTCAAACATACCCTAGCCTTAGCATTATCAAACTATATACATATGCATCAAAACAACAATGCCCTAGTATTTGTAGCAGTGCCCTGAAAATGTAATGAAAAGCATTATCCAAACATCAAACAAAAGGTTCAAATATTAGAAATGCAATGAACAACAGAGCTAAGTAACCAGTGCTATGATCATTACAAAGCCTTTTGAAATATGTAGAGAAGAAAATGATCATTGAAGTGCCTACCTCCATAAATATTGCCAAATCAAGATAGGTGTTGTTGTTGTTTCCAAATTCACAGAGGAAAGTTGCCTTTCAAAGAGTTGTTGTGGTTTTTAGAAGTTGCCAGGTGCCGAGTATGGAGGCAATGATTGTAGAGGATGCCATTTCGAATGAGGGTTTCATTATAGTATGTTTTCTTTTGTCTCTCCTTTTAGGGTTGAGAAAATCATTTGACTCCCCTTTGATAAGATTTTGTGAGCATAGTCTATATTTTTGTAAAGATATTAATATAAGTTATCTCTTTTAGAGGTAATTATATTAATTATTTTTGATGCTATAGGTTCCCATCATACTAGTCAATGTTGACTTAGAGATGAATTTTAAAATCATGTTATTTGGAAGGGGGGGGTTATTGTTTCTCTTTTAGAATATTCATGTGCTAGGTGGATATGTAAACATTGTAAACATTTAAAATATGCTTTCCCCTTTTATTTAGGGTTGAGAATTATTTGTTAATGTATTTAGATCCACATATTTTAGTGAGTGGAGATATGTTTTTATTGTGATAAGTCATTGCTCTTATTTATTGTATGATATTTGACAGGTGGTGCTTTTATAAACCGTTGTCAAATTATCAGTTATAGCATGACTTAGTGGGTTTTTGGTCTCCCTTTGACTATCTATTTTAGGGACCCCACTTTTTCATCCCCCTAGTTTCTTAGGAATTGGGCATTTGAATTTCAAAGTGGTGTGATCATGGTCCTAGTGGCAGTTTTTTTTCTCTTCTTGGTGAAGTAGTGGACTTCAATGTAGATTCTACAAATTTTCTATATATGTCTCTCACCTTTCATGATTGAGGCTAGTTCTTCTTTCCCTCATTCTTAGGAGGTGAATGTTGTAGCTCTTGGAGAAGAAATCTAATATTTTGACTCCTTTTATTCTAGTTAATAGCAATTGTCCTTCTTTTCTATAGCTTTGTGAGTTGATTTGATGAATTTGATGTCATGTACTATGATTGAAACTTGATCCTTTACTTGATATTTTGTTCATTTTGATGTTTGCAAGAACTTGTTTTTCTAAGGTTTCAATCTGTGTGCATTTATATGTGTTTGAGTTGTGGAATCCATTTTCCCTTCTCATTTACAATCAGCACCTAATTATTTTCTAAGGGAAGAATTAGATTTGAGAAGAGTTGTGGTGTTTAGGTTATATGCTAGATTACATTGTGAGTGTATTTTCAGTTTGTGGATCTATCCAGTTTGGTGAATCACCTAAGTTAAATTTTAGTTATTTCAATTTCATGCAATCTCTCTCCGTTTCCCTTCAAGTACAGTTTAGTTCAGGTGATACAAATGGGGAAGTCGGCCCTTAATCCGTAGGTTTATTCTCAGTGAAGCAGTCCCACATCTGGAGAGTATTCCCATGTTTCATGGGATTGCTAGGTTTTATACTTAGCCATCACGGGTGCAATCCCTAGTGACAACAGTAACTTTGTGGAGTTAGACAAAATCAGAACAGGTAGAGGTAAAGGAGGGTCACCAGGGGGGAGGGGGTTTCTGCCTAGAAATATCTGCCATGAAAGGAAATTCAAAAAAAAAATATTGTGCCCAAGTTGCAGAGCAATTTTCTATCTCATTAGAATGTTCATAATATTTGGAGTGTTGGGGATTGGGATTGGGATTGGGATTGATTCATCAATCTATTATTGTGTCAAAGTATCTTATGCCTTAACCAAGTGGTTTCTACTATAGATGAAGAAAATTTTCATCTCTCTTTTTCTATAACACTCCTTCCTTCCTCCACCTCTATTCCTTCTACTCTCCCTACATGCCCTTTATTCTATTCTCAATTTTTGATTTAAGTGAACCACACACATTCATCATATCCCAACCAACTACTTGATTCCTCTTATTTATTTAATAACAAGAGATAGTGGAAATTAACCAAGAGAAGTAATTAAAATTGGAGAATAAATGAAATAGGATGTTGGAGTTTACTTCATGATTGGTTCAATATTTCCTTTGAATTACTAACCAATTAGATCATTTAATTGGGTCCACTCACTCTCATGTCATAACCAGCATGTATATGGAAAATCCTCCATCTTCAAATTAATAATTTAGAGAAACTAGTCCATCATAAATGAAATGAAATTAATATATAAATATTTATTTAGAATAATTAGTATTTATAAAATTATAAAATAAAAATCAATTAAATGAAACACAGATAATTAAAGGGTTAAGAAACAATACATAGACAAGAGTGCCTAGAATATGTGTGACAGTTTTGTCTTTAATTTTCCAATTTAGGTTTCTTTTTGTACCTTTTTGTTTCAAATATAGCTTATGACTTTTCTTTTAAAAAATTAGTTTTTGCTATAATTGCTAAAAGTTGTCATTTTTTCATCATTATTCCTATATCTAAAACACACATATCATAATCTCAATTTATTTCAAACAAAAGAACAAGAACCCAAGTGTTAATTTATTGTATTATCATTGTAGCTAAACTTATTTATACTCATGAAATGCCATGGAAATTTTAGATCTTAGTTTGTATTGAAAAACTTGATATCATTTTCACCCATATATCATTTTGAAAAATTTATTTAATTTTTAAAAATTAATATAAATGTTACTTAAAGTGATTATCCCTAATCTTTATATATAGGTTTATTTCTATTTTCAATAATTATATAAATATTATCAATACACTTAACTTATTACACTTTATTATTTGTGCATTAACTTTATCTAGAGATTTTCACAATATAACAAGTTGTTATTCATTAATTGATAAAAAGAAACCAACCCTTCAATGTTGGTGGCCAAATCAAACATGGTTCATTATGAGCTATCTTTGCAAGAAAAAAATGAGATATGAGCCAAAGAATTATTAAATATATAAAGAGGATAATAAAGTACCTAACAATATTGATAAAACCAAATGTTTTAAAAATAGAGAGTGGTAGAGGAGGGCTGGAAGGTGTGAATTAAAATTCATGTTCAGGTGGGAAACCTGTAACTAGAAGGATCCTTGCGACAATTGTGGCATGAGAGAAGAAGGAGGGGGGAGCGCCATATGAGGGCTACACCAAGGAAATAGATGGGGACAAGGACCTAGATGATGATCATTCCTGAGGAGGTGGACCACATTCAGTGTTAGTTTCTATTAAGTTTTTCTCTACTAGGAGTGCTGGTAATAATCATTTTGAAAATCTGGAAAAATGAAGCTAGATGTCCTTATTTGGGGTTAAACCAATGGGAAAGTCTTTGTTTCCCTGTGTTAACAATACTTTAGAGCTAGGAAAGGGACTTTTCAGTATTTCTCTCCCTAATCCTCTTGTGGATTATATTGTTTCTTCCATGGTGCATACCCTAGTTGGAAAATTTATGGGATCTAGACCTAACATTGATATGGTAAGAGTCCTATCAAATAGAAAATGGAAGCTTAAGGGTCAAGTAGACATAGCGTCATTGCCAAAGGGTTTCTTCTCTTTCATTTTTTCAAGCTCTAAAGATCTTTCTACAATCCTATGCGGGGGACCCTGGATGTTAAAAAAATCATCATTGGCTCTACAAAAATGGGAAACTAACTTGGACTTTAATGCAGATATGTTTGAAATGGCCCTGGTGTGGGTTCATTTTCATGACCATCCTTTGGAATATTTTCTTGAGGATATATTTGCGGGGTTGGCAGGGGCATTTGGAGAACTTCTATCTATAGATCCAATGACAACATCTATGTCTAGGCTTGTTTATGCTAGAATTTGTGTCAATATCCACCAAAAGGAAGACTTCCCTGAAGTAATCACTCTAAATTCAAAGTTGGGGAAATATATTTAAACTGTTGAATATGATTCAGTCCTCTTTGCTTGTTTTACATGTAAAAAAGTAGGACCCTGGGTGAAACAATGCCAGATTAAACCTCATAAGGAGAAAGTAAACCAAGGAAAAAAGAGTGAGTCAAGAAAGGAATAGAAAGAAAAGAAAGGAGCTACTGATATCCCCCCTAAGACATCTAGACCACCTCTCCTAGAAGGGGACAGGGAATGAAAGGAGAATGTTGAGAAACTAGAAGAGAGCGGGAAGGAAATGGAACCAGATTCTATACATAACATGCCCAACTATAGTGGCGGCAGGAAATGCAAGGTGGGGGATTTCTGGGATAGGGCTCTAGAATTATTGTCAGAGGGCTATCTCTAGCTGCAAATTACTATATAGCCCATTACATGGGCAGGGTAGGGCATCTGAATGAAATGAAGGATGCAGCATCACCGCACATTAAATGAAGGCGAGGGCCTCACCTAAACTATGTGAAGATTTTGGTAGAACCTAATTTCAAATTCTATGTCACAAAATCCTACCCATGTAAAATAGTAGGGGACATGAAGGATTCTGGGGTACCCTAGCCAAATAATGGGTTGACCCTCCTATAACCAATATTGAGGGAAATGGCTCTAAAGACCGAGTTGGGATATTGAAAGTTTTAGAGCTCCCTCCAGATTTGGAAAGGGTAGTGAAGAATAATCAGTGGGACCATTCAAGTCCTATCAGAGATACAATCTCTGACCGAAATGAAATACTCCTCAAGATCCTAGGAGAGAATATTTTTGGGAATATTTTCACTATTTTATCTCTGAATATTAGGATTGAGAACTCTTTTACTCCTGGTATGAGAAATAAGATTTTGTCCAAAGCAAGTGAGGAAGAAAGTCTAACAAATAGCTTGGAAAATGATTTAGCCCCAAAGGAACATCAAGAAGCTCCTTGGTATGAGTTCATTGATAAAAATAGGTTTAAAAACCATTCAAAAAAAGGAGGGGGAAATAAAAACTCTTTTGTCTTAGGTAAGAAACAAGATAGTATACCTCTAGGAGGGGTTCATACAAGAAGACAACAGAAAGCTGATGTTCGATCATCAAAAGGGGATAAAAGAGGTAGACCTTCTCACAAATTTTCTAGAGAACTAGAGGCAAAGTAGAATATTGTTGATGGAAAGAAATCTACCATCCCTGAGATTTTTTCCCCAACCTTATAAATGAAGATCATATCTTGGAATATAAGAGGACTGAATAGTCCCCATAAATAGGATGTTTTGAGAAATTTGGTGACATAGTAAACCTAACATTTTTCTTATTCAAGAGACTAAAATGCCCAGAGAAAATGTGGAAAAAATTCACCTCTTCAAGAATGGTAACTATATAGGAAGTGGTTTTGATGGAGCCTTTGGTGGAGTGGTCATTTTCTGGAATAAAAATTCCATTAACTGCACCTTTTTTCTTTCAGAGAAGAATATCATTTTTGTTAGAGCTAACCATTTAAAAGACAATTTTACTTGGAACTTGATGAATATTGATGCCCCCAATACTAGAAATGTAGGTCAAAGTTTTGGCACAAGCTGAAAGAGATCTGAAATAATTTTCAGGGGAAAGTTGGATGGTGATGGGAGATTTCAATACTCCCCTTAAAAATGAGGAAAAAATGGGTGGTATCCCTTCCCAGATGGAAAGAAGAATGGACGAGATGGAATATATCAATAATGAAGATTTTTTGGATGTTGAGTTGCAAGGAGTATCCTACACGTGGTCCAATCGAAGAGAAGGTACTGATCTTATCTAGGGTAAAATAGATAGAACTCTTTTATCTCATGACTATATTTCCAAATATTCCTGCACCTTATCTTCGTCTTTGAGAATTGGCTTTGATCATTTTCTCATAGCATTAAATGCTAATCTTATTAATAGGAAAAAGAACATCCCATTTTGGTTTAAAAAAATATGGATGGCCCATCCTAATTTGAAAGATAGTATAGAAAAATGGTGGAACTTTAATCATGAAGGGAGAGCTCTATATACAATTGCTAAAAAGTTGAATACTATCAAAAGTTAAAATTTTGAACAAGGAATTCTTTGGGGATATTTTCCTTTCTAAAGGTAGAATACATAATGAAATTAAGGAAATTCAAAAGAAAATCCAGAAAGAAGGTCAAGGACTTTCATAATATTATCTCCAAAGAAGAATCTTTCTCGAGACAGAGATCAAGAACTCTTTGGCTCAAAGCTAGGGATAAAAATATCAAATTCTTCCATATGACTGCTATGAAGCATAAAGTGATCAACATGATCTCTTCTCTCATCTCTAATGGTAACACTTTAAGTAAGGAGGAAGACATCAGAAAATATATTCTTTATTTCTTTTCTTCTATGTTATCTAAAGAGGATTTAACTTAGACCTCCATGATCAAGTTGAAATCCTATCAGCAATCCCTTAGTTGATTGATCATAAAACTAACAAATTATTGCAAGATATTCCTTCAGATAAGGAGGTTAAGGAAGATATCTTCTCTTTTGAAGGGGAACACTCTCCGGGCCCTGATGGGTTCCCTTTATTCTTCTTCCAACAGATTTGGGGCATTATTGGAAAAGATGTGCAGGATGTTATTAAAGATTTTTTTGTAACTAAAATCCTTCTCCCGAAATTGAATGCTATGTTCTTGGTTCTGATTTATAAAAAATATGGAGCTAATTCGATAGAAGCTTTCAGACCAATTAGTCTTTGTAATTCTGTGTATAAGATTATCTCAAAAGTCCTAACTACTAGATTGTTGTCTAGATTCTTCCTTATATCATATCTCCCCACTAGAATGGCTTTTTCCCAAGTAGGAAAATATTGGATTCTATTGTTGTGGCTCATGAAAATATTCACTCTTTGGAAGTAGTGAATAAACAAGGGCTCCTAATGGAATTAGACTTGTCTAAATCCTATGATAGGCTTGATTGACTATTTCTCCATAAAGTTCTCTGCTCTTTTGGTTTTGATAGTGGGGTCATCAAACTTATTATCCAATTGGTCTCTACTATTTATGCTTCTATTATTGTCAATTAAGGGTCTTCAATTTTTTTCAAACCATCTAGAGGTCTTAGATAATGAGACCCTATCTCTTTGATTTTTTTTTCTATTCTTGCTGAATGCTTAAGAAGGTATATTAACAAACTTGTTAGTGAGGGAAGAATCTCTAATCTCTAGCCTTCTTCTCCTAGATCTTATTGTTCTCATGATAAATTTATTAATGATACGCTCATTATGGGTGAGGCAACTGTGAAAGAAGCAAGAAACTTGAAGAGAGCCCTGTCAACTTATACTTCTACCTAAGGCCAAGTCATCAACTGGTCTAAGAGTTTTATTTTCTTTATTAATACTCCCCAAGAAAGACAGTTAAAGATCTCTAAAATCTTAGGATGCAACATTGGGAACATTTCATCATCTTATTTACCATTGTGTTCTAAGGTTCCTAAAAGTTTTTGGAACTCTATTATGGATAGATTTAACAGTAAGCTTGTTGGATGGAAATAGGCTCTCTTAAGAAATTCTGGAAAGCTTTAACTAGTCAAATCAACTGTTCAAAATCTCCTAGTTTATGTGTTGAGTCTTTTGAAGATTCCTCATAAATTTTCCATGAGTATTGAAAATTTCTAGAAAAGATTCCTCTAGTCTGGAGTGGAAGAAAAGAAAACACTTAGCCTAGTTGCTTCGAAAAATGTGTCCAAACCCAAAAGTAAAGGGGGGCTTGGTCTAAGATCTATCAAAACTGTTAATAAATCCCTTAATTCCAAACAACTATGGAGAATATATGGAGAGAGAAAAGAATGGAATCATATCTTGAGAAATAAATATCTCTTCAATTCTAGAACTCTCAAGGACTATATCATGAATGGAGAAAATTTGAATGGATCCTACATTTGGAATAGTATAAGTTATGCTAAAGATATTATTCCTAATGGTAAGAGATGGAAGCTGGGGGATGGTAGGAAAATTGATTTCTGGGATGACAATTGGAACCAAAATGAGCCTCTCTCATGTAATCAAGACTGGAAGCAAGATATTGACCATGCTAAAGAGAATATTGGGGTCAAAGTAAAGGATTAATGGAAGGAAAATAAATGGAAGAACATTGGAGCTATAGACAGAAGATTCATTCCCCTCTAGCATGAATTGCAAATCTTCTACATCAAGGAAAAATCCCAGGATAAGGTTAAATATGATCTCTTACTGCTGATGGTATTTACATGGTTTCTTATGCCTATGATATGCCCTTCAACCAGGAGGATAAAACCCTATGTTCGAGTGTTTGTTATAAGTTTCTTACACCCAAAATCAACTTCTTTTATTGGATCCTTTCTTAGAACAAACCTTTAACCCTTGATAATTTGACTAAAAGGGGTTTTTATCTTGTTAATAAATGTTGTCTCTGTATAGAAGAGTTTGAATATTGTGATCATATAATGTTACACTGTACCTATACCCATAGGGTATGGGATCTAATTATTAAAAATTGGAATCTTTGTTGGTTTTTCCCTCTTTCTTGGTAGGATTTTGTCAGATAGTAGAGTTTTTTGTATTCAAATGATCCAACTAAAGAATTTTTGAAGCTCATTCCTCCTCATTTCTATTGGTGCATATAGAAGGAAAGAAACAACATAATTTTTAGGGAGAAATTGTCTAAACATGAAGTTGTTGGTAATCACATATGTGGAGGGCTGGAGGAAAACTTTATTAGTGCTATTAACATCAATATTAGAAGATTAAACTCCAAATTTCTAAAGAGGATATTAGAAACTGGAACTTTCCTCATTATAAATCCCAACCCAATCATCCAAAATCTAATGCTATTTTGATGATTCCTCTGAGTGATTGGGTCAAAGCTAACTTTGATGAGATATCAAAAGGAAATCTGAGAGTGTTAAGTGGTGGAGGAATCTTAAGAGATTGCAATGGTAACTATATTGGAGCTATAGTTGCCCCTGTGGAAACAAAATTGAATCATAGAGTTGAAATGATGGCTTCCATCAATGTTATGTTCCTGGTAGAGGAAATTGGTTGTAAAAATATTCTGGCTGGAAGGAGACTCCATTAATATTGTCAATAATATCAAAGTTATAATAAAATATTCATGGATCATTGAGCACATCATTGATAAAATAAAAAATATAACCATACGACTTGAGTCTTTTCATCTTACCCACAACTATTGTGAAACTAACCAAGTGGTAGATGGACTGGCTAACCTTGGTGTTAGAAGTGATGTCATACACAAGTGGTATGGATCCTATAAGATCAATGATGAGATTAATTTGTGTATTAATTATGATAGAATTAATTAAAAGGAAGGAGTTATATTTAATTATTATACAACATGATTTAATTCTAATTGGAGTGATTTGAAGGTGATGTGCCAATTTGTGAAGGAGTTATTAAATTTAATGACCACACATCATAATGTAATTCTAAACCGGAGTGCTTTGAAGGTGAACTACCAAGTTGTGATTAATTTCTATCATATCTCTCTGACTTTTCATGCTTTATGGGTCATTTAAAAGGAGCCCTGGTGTAATCTTCATTGTTCAAAGCTTTTTTTTTTAGATTAAGAGATTGGCAAAAACAAGTGCTTGAAATAGAGTTGAGTATTTTCTCTGAGTCTTGCTTTAGGAAGGATAATTTTAACATCAGTGGGCATCTTAAGAGGGAGGAACTGACAGAATGTAAGTGGATCCATGAAAAAAAAATTTGGAGGAAACTTAAGAAGGGAAAAGTGCACCATTGCCTGAAACGGCTGCATGGGAATGACAAATATATCTCTAGAGCTTTTGTGGCGAGTTGGGAAAAAGGAAAGCTTAACATGGTAGGGAAATATTTCACTCTCACCTTGGAGGTTCTGCTAGAGATTCATGGTCTTCCTCTCAAGGTTATGCACTTTTTGAAAGATAAGAAGGTGGGAAATAAGGTGTACACAGACTTCCCTAAGACTAATGAATAATGTGCCCTTCTGGTGAAAGGTAAATATGATTATGTTAATCTAGATAATATCAAGATCATTTGGGGTTTGGTTCTCAGAGTGATTATGGAATATTTCACTCTCGATGGAAGATATTCCATATTCTATAATTATCATTTTGTGTTGGTTAACCACTTTAGGCATGAAATTAGCGTCTCCTTCCCATTTTTCTTGCTTAGTTCCCTTAACCAGAGCATTGTTGATCATAGGGTGAGGGATTCCCCTATTTTTCATGAGGGCCTCATTTTTATTATTATTGGGTATGTCAGGGGTCATATCCCTAAGCCGATTCCTAAATAGGTTACCAACAAAAAAAGGAATAACCCAGATGTGTCTCCTTCTATGAAGAAAGCCTCTTCAAACAAAAAATCCCTAAAAATCCCTATAAAAAATGATGTTCCTTCAATTATCCATGTGGTTGAAGGTATGAAATCTAAGGATGACAAGGAGGAATGGTGGAGTCTTCAGAGAATGATGAAACTATGAAAGAGGAAGAAGGTAATAGAGATATCTCTGGGAAACATAAAGAGACTATCTCTGAACCTATCATGGACAAGGAAGTTGTAAGTAACCCTTTGACTAATATTACCCAAGACCTAGTTTAGGTGAGCCTTTAGGATGTTTCTAATAAAATCAATGATATTATGGAAGTTTATTTTGATATAGATCAACAAAATCCAAATGATACTCTCGAGGCCAACAATAATATCAATCATAATGAAAAGGCAGACATTGTTGAGAATAGTCTTAAGGAAAATAATGATAACATTGAGGAAGTTGAAGATTATAAAAATAAAGAGGATAAGGTGGAGAATCATGATGTTAACTACAATGATGAAGTAGTCAACTAGGAATAAAATTAAGACTGTAAGGAAATTACTACTAATATTATAGAGCAAGACATCAGTAATGAGGATTTGAGGATTATGGAAGAGGAAATTCATGTCAATACAAAAACTCTTGATTTTGGAAAGGAAGATGATAATGAAGATGAGGAATGTGAGGTTAGATCTCCCCCCCTGACTGTGCTAAAAGACCAAGGAATAACACTGCTAACATGGAAGGGGATTCCCACAATCACATAAGGCTTGAGGAAGATCTGTGGGATAGGGATTTCAAGGTGAAGAGAACCATCAGAATGACTATGTTGCAGGAGGCAAGAAACAAAGCCATGTATGGATACAACAATGAAAAATGGATCCAAAATGATATCTAGGAGCTGGAAACTAGATGAAAAAATTTGGAAGCCAAGAATGCCTCGATTGAGGAAATCATTGAAAAAATGTCAAATGATGTTGAAATGTTAAAAAAAGGTAAGGATGTTTTTGAGAAGGTTATTGTTAATACTACCACACTAGAGGAAAAAATTAACAAGGCTAGTGAGACTATGATAAGCCTGATTACTGACAAGATCAACAATAATGATACTATGCTAAAGAAGATGATCACTCTATCCAACATAGGCATGAAAGAAACTATTGATAACCTTAAATCCCTCTATACCCTTATGGAAGGGAATAATACTAAAAAAATGAAAGAAGAATATCAATGTAAAGATGATATACAGTTGCTTGGTCTGGGTTCTAGAACCAGATCCAATTGTAGAAAGAAGACTGCAGTCTAGGATAAAGACATTTCCAACCTAAAGGAGTCCATCAAGAATGTGCATAATCAGATGGACTTGATGGACTCCTTCAAGTTGGAAATATCTTTATCCTGGACCGCAGTCTTCTTTCTAGTATTAGATCTGGTTCTAGAACCTAGACCAAGCAACTGTATATCATCTTTCCCTTGATCGTCTTCTTTCATTTTTCTAGTATTATTTCCTTCCAAAAGGGTATAGAGGGTTTTAAGGTTATCAATAGTTTCTTTCATACCCATGTTAGACAGGGTGATCATCTTCTTTAGCATAGTATCATTATTGTTGATCTTGTTAGTAATCAGGCTTATCATAGTTTTAAGGGCCTTGTTAATTTTGTCCTCTAGCGTGGTGACTTCTATAACGATACGACTTGAGTCTTTTCATGTTACCCACTACTATCATGAAACTAAACAGGTGGCAGATGAACTAGCTAACCTTGGTGTTAGAAGTGATGCCATACACAAGTGGTATGGATCATGTAAGGTTAATGACGAGATTAATTTATGTATTAATTATGATAGAATTAATCAAAAGGAAGGAGTTATATTTAATTATTATACAACATGATTTAATTCTGAACTGGAGTGATTTGAAGGTGATGTGCCAATTTGTGAAGAATTTATTAAATTTAATGACCACACATCATAATTTAATTCTGAACCAGAGTGCTTTGAAGGTGAACTACCAAGTTGTGATTAATTTTTGTCATATCTCTCTGACTTCACATGCTTTATGGATCATTAAAAAGGAGCTCTAGTGTAATCTTCATTGTTCGAAGCTTTTTTCTAGACTAAGAGATTCAGGAAAACAAGTGGTTGAAATAGAGTTGAGTATTTTCTTAGAGTCTTGCTTTAGGAAGGATAATTTTAACATGGGTGGGGATCTTAAGAGGGAGGAACTGACGAAATGTAAGTGGATCCATGAAAAAGAAGTTAGGAGGAAGCTTAAGAAGGGAAAAGTGCACCATTTCCTAAAATGGATGCATGGGAATGACAAATATATGTCTAGAGCTTTTGTGGCAGGTTGGGAAAAAGGAAATCTTAACTTGGTAAGGAAATCTTTCACTCTCACCTTGGATCTTCTGGTGGAGATTAATGGTCTTCCTCTCAAGGGTGTGCTCTTTTTGAAAGATAAGTTGGGAAATAAGGTGTACAAAGACTTCCCTAAGACTAATGAATAACGTGCCCTTCTGGTGAAAGGTAAATACGATTATGTTAATTTGGATAATATCAAGAACATTTGGGGTTTGGTTCTTAGAGTGATTATGGAATATTTCACTCTCAATGGAAGATATTCCACAGTCTATAATTATCATTTTGTGTTGGTTAATCACTTTAGGCATGAAATTAGTGTCTCTTTCCCATTTTTCTTGCTTAGTTCCCTTAACCAGAGCATTGTTGATCATAGGGTGAGGGATTCCCCTATTTTTCATGAGGGCCTCATTTCTCTTATTGCTGAGTATGCTAGGGATCATATTCCTTAGCCGATTCCTAAATAGGTTATCAAGAAAAAAAGGAATAACCCAGATGTGTCTCATTCTAGGAAGAAAGCCTCTTCTTATGAAAAAGACATAAAAATCCCTATAAAAAATGATGTTCCTTCAATTATCCACATGGTTGAAGGTATGAAACCTAAGGATGACCAGGACGAAGGGTGGAGTCTTCAGAGAATGATGAAACTATGAAAGAGGAAGAAGGTAATAGAGATATCTTTGGGAAGCAGGTATGTGCAGGATCATGGTATGCCAAAAAGTGGTGATGTAAAAAAGAAGTCTTGATTGATAGACTCTTTGAAAAACAACTATAACTTTCTAACATTATAACATTTTTTAAATCTGAAATGTACATCACATTTTATGCTTCACCTAATACAATAATAATGAACAATTATTTCAATTTGATGAAGTTTAGACTAAGTTAAGGTGGTCAGACATGAGATTTTTTATATTCAAGAAAATTTGTAGCATAAAAATCATAATTAATTATTTACTTGGAAAAAAAATACAAAAAAATTTACATCACATTCAGACATGAGTCTACTAATTCTATTTATAATCTTATAAAAAACTATTATCATTTGATTTTGTTTAATGTGGTAAGATATACACCTACTTGTTATCTTTCTAGTCTTGATTGATAAACTAATTGAAAAATAGCTATAACTTTCAAACTGTATAACATTTATGAAATACAAAACATGTGTTACATTCTATGATTTTCCTAGTACAATAAGAATAAAAATAAAATTCAATTTGATAAAGTTTAGACTAAGTTAATGTGGTCAAACACGAGAGTTTTTGTATTCTGGAAAAGTTGTAGAAGAAAAATTTTAATTAATTATTTACTTGGAAAAAAATTACAAAAAAATATGTATCACATCGAGACATGGGTCTACTACTTATATCTAGAATCTTGAAAAAAAATTTATCATTTGATTGTGTTTAAGGTGGTTAGACATACACCTACTTATTTTTTTCCTGAAATTTTCATACTACTACATTGAAATTTGAAATTTGAAACATATAGAATAATTCCTTTTCAAAAAAATCCTAGTATCTTAGAAACTAAATTCAATTTTCTACAGATTCTCTTCTTACATATTTTTTATATAATATTTATAACTTGTTCAAATTTTTATGTCAACTTGCCTAAACCTAATTTTTTGAATTTTCATTGCCACTTAAAGACCTAGTTTGGCATACCATGATCCTGCACATACCCAAGCATAAAGAAACTATCTCTGAACCTATCATGGACAAGGAAGCTATGAGTAACCATGTGACTGATATTACCCAAGACCTAGTTAAGGTGAGCCTTTAGGATGTTTCTAATAAAATCAATGAGATTATGGAAGTTTATTTTGATATAGATCAACAAAATCCAAATGATACTCTGGAGGCCAACAACAATATCAATTATGATGAAAAGGCAGAGATTGTGGAGAATAGTCTTAAGGAAAATAATGATAACATTAAGGAAGCTAAAGATTATAAAAATAAAGAGGATAAGGTGGAGAATCGTGATGTTAACTACAATGATGAAGTAGTCAACTAGGAATAAAATTAAGACTATAAGGAAATTACTACTAATATTACAGAGGAAGACATCAGTAATGAGGATTTGAGGATTATGGAAGAGGAAATTCATGTCAATACAAAAACTCTTGATTCTAAAAAGAAAGATGACAATGAAGATGAGGAATGTGACGTTAGCTCTCCCCCCTGTCGAAAGACCAAGGAATAACTCTGCTAACATGGAAGGGGATACCCACAATCACATAAGCCTTGAGGAAGATCTATGGGATAGGGATTTCAAGGTGAAGAGAACCATTAGAATGAGTATGTTGTAGGTGGCTAGAAACAAAGCCATGTATTGATACAACATTGACAAATGGATCCAAAATGATATCTAGGAGCTGGAAACTAGATGCAAAAATCTAGAAGCCAGGAATGCCTCGCTCGAGGAAATCATTGACAAAATGTGGAATGATGCTGAAATGTAAAAAAAAGGTAAGGATGTTTTTGAGAAGGTTACTTTTAATACCACCATGCTAGAGGTCAAAATTAACAAGGCTATTGAAACTGTGATAAGCCTGATTACTGACAAGATCAACAATAATGATACTATGCTAAAGAAGATAATCACTCTATCCAACACAGGCATGAAAGAAACTGTTGATAACCTTAAATCCCTCTTTACCCTTATGGAAGGGAATAATACTTAAAAAATGAAAGATGAAGATCAAGGGAAATAAGATATACAGTTGCTTGGTCTAGGTTCTAGAACCAGATCCAATACTTGAAAGAAGATTGTGGTCCAAGATAAAAATATTTCCAACCTGAAGTAGTCTGTCATAAAACCTTTAAATTTGTGACCTTTTCTTCATCTAAAACATAATAATTTCATTATTAACCCTTCTTAATTACCATGATAATTTCTCTTTTGAGATCAGGACCCTTTAATCCTTCCAAAAACTATCTCTTAATGATGACACTGCTACTCTATCAAGAAACAACATAGAAAAAAAGTATTGAAATCCCCAAAAAATGATCTGAGAGATTTTTGTGCTTCATGTTGTGATTTCGAAGATCCTTGTTGCCTCAACTACTTTCTAAGTCATTTAATATTCTACCGATTAGATGGAAGGCTAATGCCATCACTAACATACTTCTCAATAACATCAAATTGAATTCTACAAATATTGAATTAATCTCTTTCAAGGATTTTACAAATTTGATTCTCTACACATTTTGATATTTGATAGGTTTTGTTCTAACATTTTCACCCATAATCTTTCAACTAAAGATGTAAATAAACTGACCACAAAGAGAAAATATAAAGACATGAGATAAATACAATTTGAACTCGTAAAATGCAAGTTGTGGAAGAGATAAACGATGGTTTTCATGTTTTGTCTTTTATTTCCTTTGATCTAGGCAAATTCATTGTCATGACCACCACATCAACTTGATAATTGTGTCATCTCATCTCATAATATGTTTGAGGAATACAATCCTCTAATTGTAGTTACTTGTATATAATGTTATAACACTATTATTAAAGTTAGCTTAAAATAGAAGCCATATCCTCCACATACCATTATACATACCAACTTGAACTATATTTTTTTTCACTAATAACTTTGTATATTAAGTATAAAATTTTATAAATTTATACCAAGCTGAAATTATATTGTTCAATTTTAAAATTGTAAGTCTTCCAAAATTTAAAAGAATGATGAATGAACGGTCAAATTTATGACTTGGTAGGTACACATAGTGTAACCTAAGTACGTGATACACTTGATTTAATTTACATGGAAAGAAAAGGGGGGAAAATAGATGAAACATGTTTTTGGAGCCATCAGTAAAAGGAAAAATAAAAGTGGCAATAGGCATCAGCATATAAAAGAGAGGTCATCAATGTGAAAATTCTATTGCAATCACTAATTATTAATCTCCTATCTTATAAAGATTATTTAACTGTTGAAAATAATTTCATAGCTAATATTGAAAAATAACACTATTGCAACTTCACCAATAAAAATACAGACATAAATATGCAACACAATGAACAAAATATTTTCAAATAATTGTCCCTCAAGAAACCCCAAGGGAAAAACCAGTACTGCAGATGAGAAATATATTAAACTTCTAAAAAATTAAGAGATACAAAACTCCTTTCCTCTGACTAGAAGAACTCTGCCAATCTCCCAATTCCTCCTATTGATATTCCTCCATTGCTATTCCCAATGCTATCACTGTGCCCTTGATAAAACTACAAGATTTTTTCTATCACTGCAAAGTCATTTTCTAACAATGCACATGCTCTCAAACTTGTGTTTTCCAAATGCCCCTAGACCCCATTTTATACTACCCTTTTTGGTAAACCAACGACTGAGATCAATTCTCAATCAACAGTTGAGATTAAAAATAACCCAACAACCAATAAAAAAATTGGTTGCAAGGTGTCATCTAGGGAAATCAAATAATTAAACAATAATTATCCCTATAGTAACAAATTAGTTTAGGAAAGCAATTATTTTCTAATTATCAAAAAATGAACAAACAATTGTCCAAGCTATCAAAACTAACGCTCCCTCTTAGCGAGGAAGTTGTTCTACATGACACCCAACTTATATTTGAAGAAGATGAATTTTGTCTTCCCCAATGCATTTGTCAGAATGTCTACTACCTACTCCTCTGTAGGTATGTACTATAGTTGAACAATCCCCCATTGTACACAATCTCTGATGAAGTGATACCTGATGTAGATATATGTTTAGACCTGTCAAGAAACACTCGATTCTCAAACAACTTGAAGCAACTCTGATTTTCATAGTGTATCACAATAGTCTCAACTCTATGACCAAACAAGGATACTAACAAATTCTGAAGCCATATAGCTTCACATGTCATCATGCTAGTTTCTATGTATTCTACTTTTGTAAAACTCAAAGCCATGATCTTCTGCTTCTTCTTGAACCAAGAGACAAATCACGATCCCAAATTGAAATAACATGTTGAAGTGCTTCTCTTGTCCATTGTACTATCTTCCCAATCTACATCAGTATATTTTATCAACTTGATACCTTCACCTTGAACATATATGATCCCGTACTCAACTGTACCATGAAGATAACACAACACATGCTTTGTCGCTATCCAATTCACTCTCTTTGGCTCCACCATGAACTGACTAAGAGAGTTCACTGCAAAGGCTCTATCTTCCCTAGTGTTGACCAAATACATGAGCGGACCAATCAACTGCTTGTATAAGGTGGGATCTATATCCTTCTCCTTGGATGTATCTACCTTCCTCCAATTTTTGATCATAGGTGTAGACATGGCTTTTCAATCCTCCATCCCGAATCTCTTCAAGATTTCAATGCAATATTTCCCTTTCCCAAGGAAAATATCTTCATCTATGTGCCACACCTCAATGCCTAGAAAGTAGTGAATAAGTCCCAAATCCTTCATCTCAAACTTTTCTACAAGGTCCCTCTTGCACTCCTCTATGATTCCTAGTGAGCCTATTAGAAATAATTCATCCAAATATAGGACAAGAATGATAACCTCACCCCGAATCACCAAGTAGTAGAGGTTAGCATCTTCCTCACTCTTCACAAAGCCCATATTCTCTTTGAGGTCTGCAACCTTCATCAAAGTCTTAGATGCATCACATGAATCTAATGTAGGTTCAATCTTGATTCCAACATTGTCAACAAAGAAATCAAGCATCGACTGATCTAGGGCAGCCTAATCTGCAACCTCTTCAATTTGTACTTCAACCAATTGTTTGTCCATCTACTTCCCTTTATTATTTTTCTCATCAGTGGTTTCTTTCGGCTTATTTGCAGGGGTTTACAGCTTCCTAGTATCAAATCTAATGTCCAAAAAGAATTTCTCAATACCTTTATGGATCTCTTAAATCACTTCCTCATATAATCCTACCATAATCTTGACTAACCTTAGCTTAGTTCTAAGATGAGGCTTGAGCTCCTTTAATAGTCTATCATTTTCTTCCATTATCATGTAATTGGATTCTCTTTGGTTAAGGCCTCTTTCCCGATCTTACTATCTTCATCTAGTGCTCTTCTTATTCTGGCATCTATTTTTTCATATAGTTCCTTAGGAATACTGCCCTCCAATTCAACAAAGTTTTTCTTAAAGTTTAACATCTGCTTAGTTACCATTTCTTCTATACTAGCTTGATCTACCACATCATATCTCTCATAGTATCTATCTATGGAGATTAACTTCCCTTCTTCAACAATATTTTTCTCAAGTGAAGAAAGATTTGGCTTCCATTTAGTTTTGGGATCTTTGAAATGCTTTTGTTCTATTTCCTTACTCTTCTTCTCTTGTCCCCTTTCCTCTATCTTCTCTTTTTCAGGTTTATCCTCCTTCTGATTCTTCTACAATGATTCCTCATGTGATGTTTCAGAATCCTTCCTCTTTTGAGGATATCTAGTAGATTTTGCCTTAATTTTTTGAGTCATGGGTGTGGATGACACATTCTTCATTTCCTACCTTTGCATAGTTCTTCTAGGTGGGGTAGGACATGATTTTTTTTCTGAGACTACTGGGACAGATGTAGTCATGGTCTCTACTTTTTCTACCTCATCAGTAGGCTCATTTGAACTTATTTGTCCCTTCTTCTTTGGAATTTTTCTTAGTTTTTCCATATCATCAACATAGATTCCTTGTTCTGCAGCAAGTTTATCAACCATATTATCCACTTTCTTGACTCTTCTCCTTTAAGATAATTCTTCTTCAACTATGACTTAGTTTTCAATATATGTGCCCCTTATTTCAGCTAAGGAGTCCTTGGGTGCATTCAACACATATTCAATATACGATTTCAACAGGCTCTTATCAGCCTCATAACCCATAGGGGTACTCCATGAAGTTCTCATCTACATAGCCTCAAAACAAGTGTAATTAGTTTCCACCATTAAGCATATTGTGTCCTTGTACTTGTAATCACCTAAAAATGGTCACCTAGAATATTAGCCCCTTTTGCTAAAATTATCAATTTCTTATTCTTGATCAAATCCTAGTTCTATCATTTATTTGATTTTATTCTATGGGCTAACCATCTTATCCTAAGTCTTTATTTAATTAAAAGGAATTCCCTCCCCTTTTATTAAATAAAAAACCCCCACTTTTCCTCTTATCCTAAGTTGCACAAATAAAGCATTATTCCTATTTTACAAAAAGGAAAAAAAACACTTTTTGTCTCATATGGACACAAAAGTCAACTCTTATTTTCTCATTGGAAGATACTTGTGCACATGAATTTCTCCTCTTTGATGCTCCACCATTGATTAAATATTTTGTCTCTTAATCTCCATGGTCCATTCTTTCTCATTTCTTATAAAAGGAGAGCTCTCTTCTCATTCTTAGATCCATCTTTTGAATACTAATGTTATGCTGCAAGTTTTCTGGGTGACTTTGGAGCTTTGGAGATTTGAAGAATTCTTATCTTTTTCATTCACATGCTATCTTAGTTCCATTCTTTCATTTTAGTTTCATTATCATGGCATGCATAGCTTAGTTTCCTTTATGCTTTAGATTGATTCACATAGTCTAATTAGGAGGGTTTTTGTAATACTTGCATCTTTCCTTTCCATAGCTTAACTTGCATATTCATCTTAACATAGCTTGCATCTTCATTTCTAGCATTGCATTTCATTCTTATATTGATTCTTGAGGATATTGGCATTCTTTCCCTTGTCTCCATTGAATCTCCCATTGCATGGTTTACTAGCAAGGTCATAGGCTTAATAGCTCTAGTTGAGAGCACTCTTAATATCCTTGCACTCCATGCCTAGGGAGCTCTAGGTCATTTTTCAAGGTCTCCCATTCATGGATTCCCTTGGTAGTAAAGACTTAGAGAAGTGCACTATCTAGTGTGTACATTTTTGGCGCCCACCATGGGGCAGAACACTCTTGTTTTGTCCTTCATTTTTATGCATTTCCACACTTTTTAGCTTACTATTTTTAGCAGAGTTTTAGTTTTTTCTGAAAGATTATCATAAGATATTTCACTAGTGTCGTGTGATACTTTTTCCTATACTGGTGCGATACTTTACCAATTAAAGTATCGCTCTCTTTGCAAAATTTTATCACACTATTTGGAACATTCGATTGCCTGCAAGTACAGTGAAGTGTCACCCAGAAAGATAATATCACTCTGGTATACTATATAGTATTGCGCAATACTTCTAGTGACTATACTGTCACCTCTACCCAGTAGTGTGTTGTTTCTTGGTTCTTTCTTGCTAAGTTTTGATCTAATTAGCTTGCTAGTTTAGTTTGTTGTGGTTAGATAGATTTAATTTGTAGATTTCATTTGGATTTTTGTTTTGCTAACCATTGTGGGGCTAACAATTTGTGCTCGTAAGTACCTTCATTGCTTGAAAAAATTGCTAAAAAGATTTCATGTCAAAGCTTCAAAGGAAAAAGGGCTACTAATTGTGTTTCGCAGGGCTGCCCAACACCTAAAAACAACCAATTTTTGTTTGTTTACTTTTCTTTTAAGTGCGGCATATACTAGTTGTCTCATTTCTTAGGCAGTTAAGATCTTTCTGTAGGAGTCTTTTGGTGGTAGGAAATTATGCTCTTCACCCTTGTGGTGAACCAGAAATCATGACCCACTTTTAGACTTTAAAAATAAGAGGGTAATTGAACTCTTTGTTTGATGTGTTTGGGGGAGATTCTTGAGCTAGGAGATTATGCTCTTCACCCTTGAGGTGAACCAGAAATCTTGACACTCAAAAGTCAATCCATTCTTTGTTTAGCATTAGGATCCTTTAGTGGGCCTGCTCTTGAGCAATCAAGAGGAACGACCCAAGTGGGGACAAGCCTTTTGCTAGCTATTCTAACCCACTATAAACTCAAGGTTATCAAGGAAACAAAACCTTGGTAGATGTAGTGCTTGTCTTCACTTGATGTGAGTACTTGTGGGATTGTGACCATGAGGAAAATGTTGAACAAGAATACTTAAGGCACTCTTTTGGTTGTGAGGTTCATTACTTGCTGCAAGGTAAGGAGTCCCTTAAGGGAGCAAGGGGGGTACTAAGAACGGAAGCCCTTACTAAGAACCATAGGTAGAGGCCACCCTTTTTTGCTGCTTAGCTTCTTGGTGCAAGGATTGATCCAAGTGAAATAACCCAAATCACCCCAAGATTACTCACCATTTGTGTTCCTTTGGTTGTGTTTGAAACACCACCCAATAACTAGGTGATGAAACCAAAATAAAACCAATTAAATACATACACCACAAAGAGATAATAATTTTTTTTTTATTTAACTTCCACAAAACTAAATATAAAAGTTTACAAATTGTCTTACATAGTTGTCCATACAAAATTCTGATTACATTAGAGTAACAACAGTACTCTTAATTGAAATGCTTCATATACAAATGTAGGAAATCTGCCTAAGTTTTCTTATACGATCTATAAACTACCCTAATGATCAACAGTATTGCCACAATCTGTTTTCCATAAATTTTAACAGCTGCCAACCATTGACCCAGATTCATAGTTTTATCCATCTAGGTTCCTGAAATAACAAACAAGAACACAACACCACAAAACAAATAGGGCTCAGCATATTTACATAAATCATAGAACCTCCATATAACACCTACAATTCATTAGTATTATCATGATCATAAATCAAAAACCATAAAATACATTTGTGCCAAAACATCATTATCTCATCACAACAATCACATGATTAAGTAGACAAGAAAACATGATAAAGAGAGAGAACTCGCAGTCAGAATTCCAGAAGGATGATGCACATTGATACTGAGATATTTTAATCACTGAAGAGTCATGATTCTACACCCATGGTTGTGCCCATGACAAATCTTACAGTGCAAGCTAATCTGTACTCCCGTTAATAAACATAACAGTGCACACAGCTATCTATTAATCCGTTTAATAACGTAACAGTACCTTATGCCCCATACTCCGTTCTAGATCACGCAAATCATAGACATAGGGGAGGCCAATTATCTTTTTAAATGTAAACCCAACACAATTAATTTTAAAGGTTATCACTTGTTCACTGAATTGGTTCTCCCAATTCAGCCATCTCCATATGTGTTCATCTTCTGAAATTCTTCACAAACACATGTTTAAAACAAAATTGCCAAAATCTTTTCAAGCAAATAGAATCAATCCATTAATCCACTTGATTCAACTTCTCAGGCATGGAACAGATCACAGATATAAAATTATATCCACAAATTCCATTTCATATTTCTCATATATCCTACTAACACAATAGCAGAATTAAAGAAAGATTTCAGTAATAGTATCATTAGTGTATCCATAATTTTGTTACACAAGATACAAACCAATAGACATGCATTTGAATAAATTCATGAATCTAATACCAATAGATCATAAACAAATGTTTTGTGCTCACAGCATCATTAATCTACAAACGTTCAATATTAACTCACAAAATAAATAAATACACTGCCCACATACATATATACGATAGAATTCATTTGAAATAAATTTATCATTCGAGCTTTTGCAGAGACAACAATATAACAGAGTTATGGTTCAAAAACTACTATTTGTTTGAACAAAAGAAATGACACAATCTCAAACATTCGAACCATATTATAACCACACCAGAACAATCTCATTACGATGTAACAGTGACATTCTAAAAAAAGTGTATGAATAATCTCATACAAACAACGAACTCTATAATTAATTTCCAATGTTCATAAAACTATAACTGTTATAACTCTAACCGCGTATATTCCAATTACAGTCTCAACTCTAAACTGATTTTCATATAAACAAACTTGATATTACTTGTTCGAAAGTGACTAGATTCTATAGTTTCCATTTGTACAGATGAACAGCTGTAAACAAACCCAATTTCCCAATAACCAAGTTAAGAACGAAACACTATTTCCTTTTTCCCTATCACAAGTTCATGTTCACAAGCTATCAGTTAACAAAAGGATACGAATCTATTTTCATTTTCAATAATCTAGAAAATCATTTCCATTTTGACAGAAACCGAAATGTAACAGGTTACACCATAAATAATAATCCTCAAACGAAAAAGTCATGAAATTTCATACAAACCCCCATTTTCTTTACAACTCCCAATTCAAAACCCTTGCTCGTACATAGTCATAAAATGTTGACTTCAATAAACCCTTCACAGATATCTCTACCCGATACTTCAAAACAAACTCGAACACCCTCACAAATATATATGACTGTAAGTATCCCAACAGAATAGTCCGCATACAAAGCATTCATAAACACCAAACAGAGTATCAAAAGAAATGATAAAACATTTAAAAATCTGAGTACCCATAATCGAAAATTGAGCTAGGTCACCATTTCTAGCATTTTTTTAAAGCAAAGTGTTGACTCAAACTAGAAAGTTCATCGAAATTGACTTCACATAATTCCCTTCATAATGTTGATACAATAAAAGACAATAACATAGCTGAACTCGACCACTACACAAACATCCATAATAAAAGAATAGTCACCTAATGTTAATATCGTTGAACACTAACAGTTTTTAAGCAAGGAACTGTAAACAGTTGTTTTGAAACCAAAAGAGTGTTCGTTTCCACCTTATATCTTTCATTTTCTATTCTTGCAACGTATGGAGTTTATTAATAGAGTGCCATAGAAACATATACTATTCTTATAATAGAATAGACACAATATACAAAACCCAAAACCCAAAATCTTTTGAAACACATTTTCAGTTGAAACAATAGTAATACATGTGCATGGATAAAAGAGAGGGTTAGAATGCTGGCCCTAACCTATTTAATCGAGCACCGAGACAAGAATCCACACTCTGTTCTTCACTGAAACCCCCAAACCAGCTGAAGATTGCAAGCACAAACATACAACCAAAAGATGCAATGTTGTCACAGAGATAAGGAAATGATATTTGCAACCCACAAGAGTCCATGACCCTAAAGTCACTCAGGCCGGCTGAACAAGATGCCATGCTAATAGCCATTACAAATGATAGAGAGCAAGAAACCCTTCGAAACCACAGCAACAATGGTGAACAAAACTCTAACCAAGATAAACTTCATTAACTCCACCTTGCCAGTCGAACGGATTTCCCACACTTGGCTAGCTAAAAGCCCAAGTGAAGTACCAACTCGGACTCCAAACCAACCGACTAATACATGCGAAATCAATACCAACAAACAAGTGTCCATTAACATAGCTGCCAAAAACCTTCACTAAACCCAAAGCTCGGCGCTTCCAACAACCACAGCCGACAATGCTAACTTCAAATACCGCCACCACCTCTAATGCATCTCCGTTTATGAATAAGGGAAGATCATAGTATATATTTTTATATGTGCCTAAGTGCGAATTATCATTCACACTTAGGTGCATATATTTATATATATATATATAAATCATATTTATATATATATATAAAAACATGATCATCAATTATTCAAATAAGAAGATGTCCAAGTAACATATATATATATAGTCCATTCTAACACGGTAAATATATATATATATATATGTTTACTCATAAACATAACGAGAATCAATTACTAACTGAAATACTAACATATTACAAACTGGTACATTACCAATTATAAGGAGAACAAGTTCTGCATTCAGAGTCCAAATAATACCAATATACACGAAACAAAACGAACGTTCATAACATCATTAAGCAATAACAGAATTTCTACCAATGATACTTACAACAGAATTACATAATAAGCACAATGATTCAACAGTAAACCATTTTGATCTAAGAATCCAAACACTCAAAATGAGTCCACAATGAAAACAGATTATAACATTAGGTCCTTATGACTGATAATTAACACACACACATGTACAGTACTTAAAATATAAGGTACTGAATTAACAACATACTAACTAACAGAGTTTATGTTTTCCAGTCTTAACTTAAAACAAATATAACATCAAAAGTACTTCCACTAAAAACAGAATGAAATAGGGTCAGGCATGACACCCTCCCCCACTAGTCCTTGACTTCCTCCTGGAAGTCAGCAAAGAGGAACAGATGTGCTACTCTCATCAGATCAAAATCTTCCCATGTAGCTGAAGACTCATCATTTGGATCCCATTGGATCCTTACCTGCCTTATTTTTCTGCCCCTTAAATCCAGAGTTTTGTCCTGAGTAACCTGAACTGGTTCCATCATAATCTGGCCATCTATTACCTGCAGATCATTCCAATTAAGAACATGTGCAATATTACGAATATATTTACGTAGAATAGAAACATGAAAAACATTGTGAATACGAGATAGTCCCGGTGGTAGAGCTAATTTATAGGCAACTGGTCCAATTCGCTCCAGGATTTCAAAAGGGCCCACAAACCGTGGTGCAAGTTTAGATCCTTTCCCATAACGAATAGGACTCTTCCTAGGTCTTACCCTAAGAAACACTTTGTCGCCCACCACAAATTGATGATCAATTCTATGCTGATCAGCGTACTTTTTCTGTCTGTCCTGAGCAGAAAAAAGGTGTTCTTTGATTCTCTTCACCTGTTGTTGCATTTCTAGCAATAGCTCAGGTCCTAAAAGTACTTTATCATCCAAGTTATCCCAACTCAAGGGCGTTCTGCAAGGCCTTCCATACAGAGCCTGAAATGGAGCCATCCCTATAGAACTATGGTAACCATTATTGTAAGAAAATTCTACAAGATGCAGATACTCCTCCCACTTATTCTGCCTGTCCATGATGTACATTCTAAGCATGTCTTCCAGAATTTGGTTGACACGTTCAGTTTGTCCATCCATTTCAGGATGATAGGCGGAACTAAAATTTAGTTGAGTACCTAAATCCCATTGCAAAGACCTCCAAAATGCAGAAGTAAATACTGGATCCCTGTCAGAAATTATCTTTTTGGGAATCCCGTGCAATCTGACCACTTGCTCCATATAAATCCTGGCCACCGAAGAAGCATTGTAGGTAGACCTAATTGGGATGAAGTGAGCTAGCTTAGTCAAGCGGTCCACTATAACCATGATTGCATCATGCCGTCTAGCAGTGAGTGGTAACCCAACAATAAAATCAATAGAAATGGTATCCCACTTCCATTCTAGAACACTATGAGACTGTAGTAACCCCGCTGGATGTTGATGTTCAGCCTTAACCCTCTGGCATTCCAAACATCTTGCCACAAAGTCGGCTACATCCATTTTCATTCTGGGCCAATAATAATGTCGCTTGAGGTCAGCATGCATTGTCTTGACACCTGGATGAGCTGAATATGGTGCTTTATGGGCTTCAACCATGACCAAATCACGCAGGTCTCCTATATCTAGAACATAAACACTACCCCGATAGATTAATAGCCCCTTAGAATTGATGGAATATCCCTCAAACCGACCTTCCATCATGCTGCCACTATCAATCACGGCCTTAACTTCAGAATACCACTGATCTGCTGATAAATTCTGCAGAATTCTCTCCTTCAAATCCATAGTTAAGATCAAGGAAACAATCTTGTGACGCCTCCTACTAAGAGCATCAACTACTACATTTTCTTTTCCCTGAACATATTTTACCTCAAAATCATACTCACACATAAACTCCATCCATCTTCACTGCCTAGCATTGAGATTGGGCTGTGTGAACAGATACTGAAGACTTCTATGATCAGTATGCAACTCAAAACGTTGACCGAGAAGAAAATGTCACCACTTAGTCAAGGCGTGCATAACTACTGCCAATTCCAAGTCATGAGTGGGATAATTAACTTCATGATTCTTGAGTTTCCTAGATTCATAGGCTATCACTTGGCCATCCTGCATCAAAACTGCTCCAATGCCGTCTAATGAAGCATCCGTACATACTACAAATTCCTTCAAAGGATCAGGTACTACCAAGACGAGAGCACTAGTCAAACATTCCTTAAGCTTACGAAATGCTACCTCGCACTCTTCCGTCCAAGAAAACTTTTCCTTTTTCCTTTGCAAAGAAGTAATAGGATGAGCAATTTTAGAGAAATTGGACACAAATCTTTGATAGTAACTTGCCAATCCCATGAAACTATGGACTTCTGACACATTGGTTGGAGCTGGCCAATTTATAATAGCCTAGATCTTGGAAGGATCAACAGCTATCCCATCCCCTAAAATGATATGACCTAAATAGCAAATCTCCCTCTTGAAAAACTCACACTTCGCTAAATTAGCATAAAGCTTGTTTCTTCGGAGACAATCAAGAATTTGCTCTAGATGTTGCTCATGTTCTTCAACAGAGTTAGAATACACCAAAATATCATCCAAGAAAACTACAACAAATTTGTCCAGGTACTCCCTGAGTACATTATGCATCAAATTCATAAAGACTGAAGGTGCATTAGTCAGCCCGAATGGCACTACGGTAAATTCATAGTGTCCATATCTGGTACGGAAAGCTGTCTTGAATATCTGACTCCTGGATTCTAAGTTGGTGATATCCCGATTTAAGATCAATCTTTGAGAAGATACGAGCACCCTTGACCCAATCAAACAAGTCATCAATCCTAGGCAAAGGGTACATGTTCCGGATAGTAACTTTGTTCAACTGTCGGTAGTCAATACAAAGTCTTAAAGACCCATCCTTCTTCTTGACAAAGATAACTGGTGCACCCCAAGGTGATACACTAGGACGTATCAGTCCTTTACCCAAAAGCTCTTCTAACTGAATTTTAAGTTTATTCAATTCTTGCGCTGTCATACGGTATGGAGCTTTGGAAATTGGTTCAGTTCCTGGTACTAGATCAATTCAGAAATTGATTTCCCTTTTAGGGGGTACGCCAGGAATTTCTTCCACAAAAACATCAGAGAACCTCTGCAACACTGGATGATCAAGAGAAGCGTCTCCTACAGTAACATCCTCCAAATCATTTACAGTGATAGCAAATAACTTGTAGCCTTTTCGGACACACCTTACCAATTGTTTGGCAGAAATGGTTCTGACTGAGATAGGTCTTTTTATCCCAACGATAATCTTGGGTGCTCCCAAGTCATCAACACACCTAACAAATTTGCCCATACAATCGATTACTGCTTGATGTTGTTCAAGCCAATCCATTCCTAGAACTATATCATAGGATCCCAATGGAATTACCCTAAGATCCACTGAAGTAGTAAAGGATTTCAACTAAACCTTGCAGCTTGGAGCTATTACTCCAGCCTCCACTCGAGACCCTGAAGCTAACTCCACTTGCCATAAGATATTAGCTCTAGCCACTGGAATACCACTCTGTGTAGCTAAGCTAGAAGAAATAAAGGAATCTGTAGCACCAGAATCAAATAAAATGGATATCTCCTTACCTTGCATTTTACCCCTGGCCTCAATGACTTTGTTCTGATGCTCAGCTTGCTTCTGGCCCAAGGTTGCAAATACACAGGGGTTCCGTGCAGAATCACTCACCGTAGCCTCTGACCTGGGTGGATTAACCTCTGATCTCTGTTTGACCAAACCAGGACATTGAGCCTGATAATGTCCTTGCTGCCCACAACGGAAACAAGTCACAGTCCTCTTGAAATCCCTGCCCTGAGAAGGTGTATTACTCTGAATACTCTGAGACTGCTAAGGAGGTTTCAATTGTTCAGGCCCCCTATTGTTCTTGTTAGACGATGCGGGTTTGTCAAACTTCCTCTTTTTGAACTTTCCACTTGAAAATCCAGATTTGAGGTTGCCTTGAGATTGCTTCGGACTCCTGAAATCACTCTGAATAGGTGGATTCACACTTGCTTTAGGGAATGAACCATGGTACCCTGACTTCATCTCAATAAGCTTGGCTCTCTCAGAAGCCTCCTGTATAGTCATAGGTTTAAAGGTCCTCACCTCTTCACCTATCTTGGGATTGGGCCCCTTGATGAAATGTTGTACCAAAGCCTTATTGTCCTCCGTCCACCCTGAGTATTTCTTGATTTCATAGAACCTTCATTCATAGGTCTCTACTGAAGCACCCGTCTGCAAAATATTGAAGAACTCTTCTGCACGGGCTTGCTGCCAATACTCGGACATAAACCTCTCCTTGAAGCATTCCAGAAAGAGTTCCCATGTCACCTGGGAGATATCTATTCCTAGTTTATCCAACTCTTGCTCCCACCAAATAGAAGCAAAATTCCTGAGCTGCATGACCGTCCACCGCACCTTCACATTGCTCTGGTAACGGTGTAAAATAAAACATCGCTCGATGTTCAACAACCAAGCTTCAGCCACGGTACCTTCTTCTGTCCCATAAAATGGTGGTCCTTTAATCTTGGATAGATCTTTAATCTGTGCCCTAACAATAGGATCTTCCTCAATAAGAGGACCATTAGCATGAACCTGAGGCACTGGAGGATTTACTCCCCCACCTGGAATATGATTATTAGCCTCAATATTATCCAACCGATCCAAAATTTGTTGGAGAACATTAGCATGAGGATCCCCTTGTTCATCCTGATTGACACCCTCATTGTCACCTTGCCCGATGGGGTCATTTCCATCCACATCCTGGTGTCTGGGAATTCTACCACGGCCCCTGCCTCTGCCTCTGCATCTGCCTCTGCCTCTACCTCTATCGACATTGGCATTGACTGGGTCACCACGTCCCTAAGCTCCTCTTGTACGGGGAGGCATACTAGCAACCTAAAACAAACATCTACCATTAAAAGACCACGCAACTAGTGAGCTAAACCCTTTAACCTGAAGCCCTAGTTAAAGAAACCAGCGCTCTGATACCAAATCAAACACCACCCAATAACTAGGTGATGAAACCAAAATAAAACCAATTAAATACATACACCACAAAGAGATAATAATTTTATTTTTATTTAACTTCCACAAAACTAAATATAAAAGTTTACAAATTGTCTTACATAGTTGTCCATACAAAATTCTGATTACATTAGAGTAACAACAGTACTCTTAATTGAAATGCTTTATATACAAATGTAGGAAATCTGCCTAAGTTTTCTTATACGATCTATAAACTGCCCTAATGATCAACAGTATTGCCACAATCTATTTTCCATAAATTTTAACAGCTGCCAACCATTGACCCAGATTCATAGTTTTATCCATCTAGGTTCCTGAAATAACAAACAAGAACACAACACCACAAAACAAATAGGGCTCAGCATATTTACATAAATCATAGAACCTCCATATAACACCTGCAATTCATTAGTATCATCATGATCATAAATCATAAACCATAAAATACATTTGTGCCAAAACATCATTATCTCATCACAACAATCACATGATTAGGTAGACAAGAAAACATGATAAAGAGAGAGAACTCGCAGTCAGAATTCCAGAAGGATGATGCACATATATACTCAGATGTTTTAATCACTGAAGAGTCATGATTCTGCACCCATGGTTGTGCCCATGACAAATCTTCCAGTGCAAGGTAATCTGTACTCCCGTTAATAAACATAACAGTGCACATAGCTATCTGTTAATCCGTTTAATAACGTAACAGTACCTTATGCCCCATACTCCGTTCTAGATCACGCAAATCATAGACATAGGGGAGGCCAATTATCTTTTTAAATGTAAACCCAACCCAATTAATTTTAAAGGTTATCACTTGTTCACTGAATTGGTTCTCCCAATTCAGCCATCTCCATATGTGTTCATCTTCTGAAATTCTTCACAAACACATGTTTAAAACAAAATTGCCAAAATCTTTTCAAGCAAACAGAATCAATCCATTAATCCACTTGATTCAACTTCTCAGGCATGGAACAGATCACAGATATAAAATTATATCCACAAATTCCATTTCATATTTCTCATATATCCTACTAACACAATAGTAGAATTAAAGAAAGATTTCAGTAATAGTATCATTAGTGTATCCATAATTTTTCTACACAAGATACAAACCAATAGACATGCATTTGAATAAATTCACGAATCTAATACCAATAGATCATAAACAAATGTTCTGTGCTCACAGCATCATTAATCTACAAACGTTCAATATTAACTCACAAAATAAATAAATACACTGCCCACATACATATATACGATAGAATTCATTTGAAATAAATTCATCATTCAAGCTTTTGCAGAGACAACAGTATAACAGAGTTATGGTTCAAAAACTACTTTTTGTTTGAACAAAAGAAATGACACAATCTCAAACATTCGAACCATATTATAACCACACCAGAACAATCTCATTACGATGTAACAGTGACATTCTAAAAAAAGTGTATGAATAATCTCATACAAACAGTGAACTCTATAATTAATTTCCAATGTTCATAAAACTATAACTGTTATAACTCCAACCGCGTATATTCCAATTACAGTCTCAACTCTAAACTGATTTTCATATAAACAAACTTGATATTACTTGTTCGAAAGTGACTAGATTCTATAGTTACCATTTGTACAGATGAACAGCTGTAAACAAACCCAATTTCCCAATAACCAAGTTAAGACCGAAACACTATTTCCTTTTTCCCTATCACAAGTTCGTGTTCACAAGCTATCAGTTAATAAAAGGATACGAATCTATTTTCATTTTCAATAATCTAGAAAATCATTTCCATTTTGACAGAAACCGAAATGTAACAGGTTACACCATAAATAATAATCCTCAAATGAAAAGTCATGAAATTTCATACAAACCCCCATTTTCTTTACAACTCCCAATTCAAAACCCTTGCTCGTACATAGTCATAAAATGTTGACTTCAAATAAACCCTTCACAGATATCTCTACCCGATACTTCAAAACGAACTTGAACAATGACCGAAAACTTAACAACAAATTCAACTCGAACACCCTCACAAATATATATGACTGTAAGTATCCCAACAGAACAGTCCGCATACACAGCATTCATAAACACCAAACAGAGTATCAAAAGAAATGATAAAACATTTAAAAATCTGAGTACCCATAATCGAAAATTGAGCTAGGTCACCATTTCTAGCATATTTTTAAAGCAGAGTGTTGACTCAAACCAGAAAGTTCATCAAAATTGACTTCACATAATTCCCTTCATAATTTTGATACAATAAAAGACAATAACATAGCCGAACTCGACCACGACACAAACATCCATAATAAAAGAATAGTCACCTAATGTTAATATCGTTGAATACTAACAATTTTTAAGCAAGGAACTATAAACAATTGTTTTGAAACCAAAAGAGTGTTCGTTTCCACCTTATATCTTTCATTTTCTATTCTTGCAATGTATGGAGTTTATTAATACAGTGCCATAGAAACATATACTATTCTTATAATAGAATAGACACAATATACAAAACCTAAAACCTGAAATCTTTTGAAACACATTTTCAGTTGAAACAACAGTAATACATGTGCATGGATAAAAGAGAGGGTTAGAATGCTGGCCCTGACCTATTTAATCGAGCACCGAGACAAGAATCCACACTCTGTTCTTCACCGAAACCCCCAAACCAGCTGAAGATTGCAAGCACAAAAATATAACCAAAAGATGCAATGCTATCGCAAAGATAAGGAAATGATATTTGCAACCCACAACAGTCCATGAGCCTAAAGTCACTCAGGCCGGCCGAACAAGATGCCATGCTAATAGCCATTACAAATGACAGAGAGCAAGAAACCCTCTGAAACCACAGCAACAATGGTGAACAAAACTCTAACCAAGATAAACTTCATTAACTCCACCTTGCCAGTCGAACAGATTTCCCACACTTGGCCAGCTGAAAGCCCAAGTGAAGTACCAACTTGGACTCCAAACCAACTGACTAACACATGCGAAATCAATACCAACAAACAAGTGTCCATTAACATAGCCGCCAAAAACCTTCACTAAACCCAAAGCTCGGTGCTTCCAACAACCACAGCCGACAATGCTAACTTCAAATACCACCACCACCTCTAATGCATCTCCGTTTATGAATAAGGGAAGATCATAGTATATATTTTTATATGTGCCTAAGTGCGAATTATCATTCACACTTAGGTGCATATATTTATATATATATATATAAATCATATTTATATATATATATAAAAACATGATCATCAATTATTCAAATAAGAAGATGTCCAAGTAACATATATATATAGTCCATTCTAACACGGTAATATATATATATATATATATATATATATATATATATATATATATATATATATATATATATATATATATATATATATATATATATATATATATATATATATATATATATATATATATATATATATATATATATATATATATATATATATATATATATATATATATATATATATATGTTTACTCATAAACATAACGAGAATCAATTACTAACTGAAATACTAACATATTACAAATTGGTACATTACCAATTATAAGGAGAACAAGTTCTGCATTCAGAGTCCAAATAATACCAATATACATGAAACAAAATGAACGTTCATAACATCATTAAGCAATAACAGAATTTCTACCAATGATTCTTACAACAGAATTACATAATAAGCACAATGATTCAACAGTAAACCATTTTGATCTGAGAATCCAAACAGTCGAAATGAGTCCACAATGAAAACAGATTATAACATTAGGTCCTTATGACTGATAATTAACACACACACACGTACAGTACTTAAAATATAAGGTACTGAATTAACAACATACTAACTAACAGAGTTAATGTTTTCCAGTCTTAACTTAAAACAAATATAACATCAAAAGTACTTCCACTAAAAATAGAATGAAATAGGGTCAGGCATGACAGTGTTATTGACACCTCCACGACAAAGCCAGCATCTATTGTGGGCAACCACTTTGTGTGAGGCAATGGAACATCAAGTTTGGGCCAAGTTGCTAAGTATTGAGCCTTTGTCCTTCTAGGCTAACAAGTGCTTGAATTGTTCTCATTGTTATGTACCCGTGCAAATGTTCTTGAACGTACAAACATTGTGATAGTGCTCATAGAAGTTTTCATTTTCATATCCCAATTGTTTGTCTTGGCAAGGTTGCTTTTGCTCTTGCACAAGTGTTTGATGACATGTTCTATCTCGTACTATTTGCGAACCTACTTTAATATTGTTTTTACTATGTTTGAAATCAACAAATTACCCATCAAATTACAAAAATGACTAAATTACTTTCAAAAATTGAGACTTTTTATGCTCACTAGTCAAGAGTTGTACGACACTGAAAACCAATCGCACACTGTTTCAAGTTTTATCGTGCAATATTTTGTTCCTAGTTTTTTATCACCCTGCTTGCCTAGATTCTATCACATAGGCTGCCTAGAAAGTATCGCTTGGTCTCTATCAAAAATATCACCTAGTTAGATTTTGTCGCTCTATTTGCCTGGAAACTATCACCTAGAATCTTTTTGTTGTCTCACTGCTGCCAAATTTTAAATCTCATTTGTTGAGCGTCTTTTCCTATTCCTACTTGACCCTGGTCTATTATCTGCATGTTAAAGTTTGTTCTAGACTGAGAAAATGAGTTAAAACTATTGGATTTGAGTTTCCCAAATGCTACTTTTGATCACTTGTCACATTACGATTACCTCTCTAGCTACTTGCTAATTGAGCTTCTTGCTCATATCTCAGCTTGAGTCAATTGATTGATGTAAGTTCTTGAGAACTTTTGGCCAGCCATCTTTATTGTTCTATCTTTACAAGTGATCTTCTTTGGCTTTGTTTATCTCAATATCTGAAAAACTTTGTCTTGTTTTATTAGTCAACCAACATTCCTTTTTTATGTTGGTTTCAACTCAGTCTCAATTCGATCAAGGGAGTCACCCTCCATTCAACTATACATAGTTACCTTCACCCACAAGATGCTCACGAGTGCTAGTTAGCAATGATAGTTCTAGTCCTAACCAATCCAAGGATTCTAAAGTCACCCTGTGGTACAAAGGGGGCTTCCTCTTTTTTGCATTCAAGACCTCCAAAAGCACAGATAGTGTCTCACTCACTTTGACTGAACAAGAAAAGTTATGTCATTTGTAAGAACATTTTGAGCATAAGGACAACCAAGTACATTTAGACAAAATGGATGCTGCTAGATGGATGGCTATGAAGGGGATGTCTCAAGAACAACCTGAGATTAGTGGCTACAAATATAGACCCCTTCCTTTTGGTACTTTGCGTAACTATGGCAACAACACGCCACCAAGGTCTCCTCCAAGATGAACTTTTGTTGCTCCCTCTTCACCTTCTAGACCTCCTCCCTCTTAGCATGAGGAAGAAGCTAACAATGAGATTTCTAGTGAAGAGCTTATGAGATTTGAACAAGATGAAGCATCCCAACGTATGATGCTTAAACTTTTAGAGAAAAATGGAGATCAATACTTTCAATACATGACTTCTAGGGGATACAAGCTCCCTCCTGGCTATGATGTATGACAGATTGTTCAAGAAAGAGTACCAATTGAATTGGAAATCCTTAGGGATGAATTAAAATGAACCAATCAACATCTTTCTCAACTTGCAATAGAAAAATAACCTCTAGAGGTTTCTTTCATAGAATCTATTTGTGCTCTTCCTTTTGATAGGAATCTATACATGTTCCCATTCCTAGGGATATTGAGGTTCCCAAATATGACAAGTATGATGGAAATGGTGACCCCCATGACCATGTGCATCACTTTTATGCTCTTAGCATGGACTTCCTTCATGAGGACACATTTCTTCTATGATTGTTCCCTAGAAGTTTGAGAGGACAAGCTCTAGAATGGTTTTCAAAGTTGGCACCACCTCCTAAAAATTTTGATGAGTTGGTTAGGTGCTTCACCCAGCATTACTCATACAACATCCAATAGCCTATCACCATGATAGATCTTAGTTCTCTAAAGAAAAATCAAGGTGAGCCATTTTCCACTTACTTACAACATTGGAGGTCATTGTATTCTCGATATCCTCAACAACTAGATGAAAGAGGAAAGATTGACATTTTCATCAACACTCTTGTGCTAGAACTGTATTATGATCTAAGAAAACAACTGATCTCCTCTTTCAATGACATGGTTGAAAGTTCATATCAGATTGAAGATGTGGCCATAAGAAAGGGGGGTATTGTTATTAATAAAGATACTAGGGGCAATGGCAAGGACAAAAGCAAACCTTGGAATAAAAACAAGTATGTTGTTAATGATGGTGTTGTGGATGTCCCAAAAGCCAAAGAACTAGCTTTCAATCTCTCTAATGCTATATACATAGCAAAACAACAAGAGGCTACCAACACTCACAGTGCTCCTAAGCCTCAACATGTAGACAAGCCAGAAAAGACATATCAATGACGAGTCTACACTAAGTTGGCTGAAACATATGATGTGATTCTTAAGACTCTAGTTGCTAATAAGTATCTGACACTTCCTAAAAATTCTCATCCCTATGATCCACTAGTTAAGCCTGATTGGTGGAGAGAAGATCATTTCTGCCATTATCATAGGAATAAGGCACATAAGATAGATAATTGTTTTAAGCTTAAAGATTCCATTCAAGATCTTATTGATGGAGGCACAGTGCTCACAGATGGCTTAGTTAAAAATTTTGATCACAAAGCTTTCAAGACTCCTCTACCTAAGTATGAGAAAGCAGAATCCTCTTAAGAAAATAAGAAGAATCATGATGCAAAGATCAACTATACATATACTCTTGATTCACCTGTGATCAATATGATAGAGCCTATTGAAAATGTCCTTATGGTGAGATCTCAAGATGATAATAATGCCAATCATGGTATGCCAAATTTGGTCTTGCAAACATTGAGTGGTTCATCTTCCTGAAGTGAGACACTAAATGCTATTATTAGGGGGCAAGCCAAAATTGTCCTTAAAACCATGCATGATCCCAAACAAGCTTCTTCTTCCAAACAAGTGGTTCCTTCAGTTTTGTCTAGCTATGACCTTGTGCACCAATTACAATGGACACCCACCCAGATATCCATTTTTGAGTTTCTTAAGCTATCCCCTTTGCATAAAGAGATCCTTGAGAAAGCTCTTCGTACAGAAAATTTTCCCAATGATATTGATCCAGATCAATTCCAAGCTATGGTCAACCACATTGCATCTCCCCACTACCTATCCTTTTCTATAGAAGATGACACATCTCTTATTCACCCTCATAGTCTGGCTTTACATATTAAAGTTCTCGTCTACCATACCCAAGTTTTCCAAGTCCTGATAGACAATGGCGTTGGGTTAAATATTGTTTCTTTCCATGTGGCACAACAATTAGGATTGTCTAAATTGGTCATGGATCATATGTGAAAGATTACCATAAAAGCATATGATGAAGTGGAAAGATCTTCCAAAGGTCTTGTAGTGCTACCTGTCAGAGTGGGCCCTATCATGAAAGATATTGTTTTCCAAGTGTTGGACATCCCACTTGCATATAACATTCTTTTGAGTCAACCTTGGATCCATGAAATGCAAGCTGTCCCTTCCACTTATCATCAGTGTGTCAAGTTTCCACATAATGGAGCTGAGATTGTGATTCCTAGGGACAATGCCATCACTATCAATACTCTAATTGCTACTGAGATGCTTGTTCCTCACAAAAAACCCTCCCATGATCATAATGCATCCCTCATTTCTACTGAGAAAAAATTAAAGATGATGAGTATTGGTATGGGGGAATACACATTGGACTCTATTGTTGCTATGCCTACTTCCCCTAAGTCCTATGGTAGACCTTCAAAGAAGACAAAGCCTTCCACTTCTACCATGATATTTTTTGGTACATTTGTCCAATCACATGTGCCCTTAGAGGCCAAAAAAGAAGAACAAGCTGTTAGGGAATGGATTTATAGAGAAGAAGAAGACCCTATGATAGTTTCTTCTCCCATTTCTCCTAAGCACTATGGTAAAGGCTATAAATTTCTGTAGCAAATGGGCTATCAAGGTCATGAACCTTTAAATAACAATGGGCATGCTCTAATTGAACCTCTGAGTCATACTGATGGCCGGTCTTCTAAAGATACCATAGGTCTAGGATATGGTGTTGCCAATGACATCCCTGACTATTCTAGAAATACTCTCATGCTTAGTGACTCAGATATAGATGACAAGGAATCACCACTATGCACTATGACCCAAATGGAAAAATGTCTTCCTTCTACCTTACTTCTTTGGGAAGGAGAATGCATACCTACTGATGATACAAATGAAGCCTCTACATCTAGAAATTTTGTGCCTAATGAGCCATTGAGCTTTGATAGATAGCATAGAAATATTGCACAATTGATGGAAGAGGAGATCTCATGAATAATGACATGAATACCTCTACTTTTAGGTGTCCTAAGCATTTTTGGTGCAAACATCCCAGAAAAAGTTCCACGACCGATTCAAATGAATATGAATGGGACACTCTCTCAGATGGATCTTCTATAGTAGATATGGATGTTGATGTGATTCATACCTATAGTGACCAACCCAACATAGTTGATGAGTCACGCGTAGGGTTTTATGAGTTAAATCCACATATTCCTTTAATGGACCATGCTAGTCCTTCCATGACAAATTTAGATCTTGACACTTTTAGAACCTACCATATAGGTTCGACTTCTCTTGTCACCAAAGATGATATCCCCCACATCAATCACCTTGAACCAGTCATTTCACTTTCCCTCATGCACTTAGATCTCATAGATTGGTCTTCCCAAGATCAAAGACCTATATTGCCTTCCTTTCAAAATGACTATGAGATCGCTTGCTACCTCAATGCCATTGAACCTATTACTTCTTCCACTAGTGAACCAACAACAAACATGACTGAATCAGATATCAAGTACCTCAGTCGTAAAATTAAAAGAAAAAAACAATGGTCAGATGGTGAAAACCACATTGTGGCAGTGTCCAAACCTCAAAATATTAAAAATAAAGACGTATATAAGGGTGAAAACCTCATTGAGGTGCCTGAGGATGAGGTACTTGGTAGTCTGCTGAGTTATTTTCAAGAAAGGTCTTCAGTTCTCATAGAACCTACACAGCCCATCAACTTGGGGAAAGAAGAATCTCCTAAAGTCATCCATGTGGCTCAATCTCTCTCAGCAAAATAAAAAGAACAATTTGCTACATTCTTTTAAGAGAAAAAGATTAATTTTTCCTAGACATACTTAGATATGCTAGTTCTAGATACTAAGCTTATTATGCATCATCTGTCTATTGCTCTAGAGGTAAAACCTGTCACACAAAAATTGAGAAAGATGCATCCCCATGTGGCATTACTGGTTAAGGCTAAACTTGAGAAGCTCCTAAAAGCCAACTTCATTGGAGTGATTGACTATGTTGAGTGGATTTCTAACATTGTCCCTATTTCCAAACATGACAAATCCATTCGTGTATGCACTAATTTATGAGATCTGAATAAAGCATGCCCTAAGGATGACTTTCCACTACTGAATATTGACATGATAGTGGACATGATAGTGAGCTATGAAATGTACTCCCTTATGGATGGCTTCTTTGGATATAACTAGATTAAAATCACCCCTAAGGACCAAGAGAAGATAGCCTTCACATATGCATGGGGTACCTTTTGCTAGAATGTCATGCTGTTCAAGCTTTAAAATGATGGTACAACCTATCAAAGAGCCATGACTACCATCTTTCATGATATGATGCACAAAAACATGGAGGACTATGTTGATGAGATGCTTACCAAATCACAACAACGAAGAACTCATTTTTTTTATATGAGTTTTATATTAGACCACATGGAATGATTTCAACTTAGATTAAATCCAAAAAAATGTGCTTTTGGTGTCACTTCTAGGAAAATGATAGGATACATAATATCAGCAAAGGGAATAGAAGTAGACCCAAAAAAGGTGCAAGCTATCATGGAGATGCCACCTCCTCATAACATCAAACAATTAAGGATTCTTGAAGGCCCTCTCCAGTCTATCCAGCAGTTCATTTCTCAGCTAGCTGACAGAGCTCAACCATTCAATCATAATTTGCATAAGGGAGCTACTTGTATATGGAATGAGGAGTGTCAAAAGAATCTAGACCAGCTCAAGAATTACCTAGCACAATTACCTAGCACAACCTCCTATCCTTATGCCACCTATCCAAGGGAAACCCTTGATATTGTGCATTTCTGCTACAGCAAATTCTTTAGGGGCTCTCCTTACACAACATGATGATAAGGGAAAAGAATGAGCTATCTATTATATCAATCACACTCTGGTTACTTATGAACTCAACTACACTAGTATTGAAAAGGCTTGTTTAGCTATGGTGTTTGCATCTCAAAAACTCAGACATTATATGCTTGCACATACTACACAGCTGGTTGCTAAAATTGATCCTTTAAAATATCTCCTAAGTAAACCTATGCTTACTGGGCACCTTACCAAGTGGATGTTGATTATTTCAGAATTTGATATTCAGTGGATTGAGAGAAAAGCTATTAAAGGGAAAGCAACTGTGGATCAATTGGTTGAGTTTCCTATGACTGATAATGCTCCTCTTCAGATAGATTTCCCAGATTCCTCAATCATGAATATCATAGGGCATACATGGAAAATGTTTTTTGATGGTTCTCACACACAAAATGGTGCCGGTGCTAGAATCCTATTTGTTACCCCTCACGAATACACCATTCCTAAATCATACAAGCTTCTCTTTCCATGCACCAATAACATAGCTGAATATGAAGCCTTGCTGAATGGTGTTAAGCTTTCCCTTGAATGGAGGATTTCTGAGTTGCATATTTTTGGAGATTCTCAACTTGTCATAAACCAAGTAAATGATGAGTACCAAACCAAAGATGACAAGTTGGTTCCCTAAAAGAGGATGATAGACTCACTCAGGAATTATTTTACATCTATCACATTCCAACAAATTCCTAGAGCTAAGAACAAGGCTACCGATACCATGGCTACTTTGGCATCCATTCTATAACTGAAAGAGCATGGACCATGCTTTGAGTTCTCGGTGGAATAATTATGCTACCCTGCCTACAATTCCCCTGATGACCATGTCATTTATATTGTGATTGGTCATGACTCCTCCCGCTATGCCACCATCTTTTTCTATCTCCAAGATCAAGTTATCCCTAAAAATCTAACGTGCAATGAGAGGAGCCAACTCATCCATAATGCCTCACACTTTACCCTCATCTCTGGTGACTTGTATAAGAAGGGTCTAGACGGAACTCTCCTTAGGTGTCTAGAAATAGAGGAGTTAGAAAAGGCACTAGTTGAAGTTCATGATGGCATATGTGGGTCACACTCTAATAGTCTTCCACTCGCTCAGAAATTGCTTAGGGCTAGCTACTATTAGCCTACTATGCAAGCTAATGCTATTCAATATGCCAAGTCTTGCAAAAAATGTCAACTACATGGGAATCTCATTCATCCTCCTAGACATGAGCTAATTCCCTCTATTACTTACTAGCCATTCAACAATGGGCCTTTGACTTGGTAAGAAAATTTTTTCCTAGTTCATCAAGTGGGCATAAGTTCATCATTACAGCTACTGAATATTTCACCAAATGGGTTGAAGTTGTCGCACTGTTTGTAGCTACAGGCAAACATGTTGCCCTGTTTATTTTGAATCACATCATTTGTCACTATGGTATTCCTTCTTCCATAGTCACAGATAATGGTGGCCAATTTAAGAACAAAGACTTAAAGAACTTGTGCAAAAATTTTAAAATCAAACAACATTGGTCTTTTGTTTACTACCCTCAAGGGAATGGCCCAGCTGAGGCCTCAAACAAAACATTGCTAAAAATTCTCCACAGAACAGTGCACAAATCAGGAAAGGATTGGCATCTGCAGATCAATCCTATACTATGGGCTTACATAATGTCTATCCACACTCCTACAGGTTCAACACCTTTTTCCTTAGTCTATGGTTTTGAGGTTGTCTTACCATTAGAGGTTGAAATACCTTCACTAAGAGTCTCTCTCCATGGTTTGATTACCGATGAAGACCAAAGGGCCATGAGAGTGCATGAGCTTACCACATTGGAAGAATGCCACAAGGCCACTTTTGATCACATGTGCACCTATTAGAAGAGAATGTCTACTACTTACAATAAGAAATTTCATCCTAGAGAGTTCCAAGTGGGTGAACTAGTTCTAAGAGAAAATCCCAAAAATCAGCAGAATAGGGAGCAAAAAGGCAAGTTTGAGCCAAATTGGTTAGGGCCTTATATTATCATAGCAGTATTTGGTTCTGGAGCCTATTAGCTATCTACTCCTAAGGGAGAAGAGCTTACTGAGCCTATCAATGTTCTACATCTAAAAAAGTTCTATGCCTAAGGTTCTTGAGCTCTTTTGTACATATTCTTTACTAATCCTGAAAAAATCTCAAAAAAATTCATATATGATGCTGAAAAATCCTAAAAAGCATAAAATGTCCTAAAAAAATGACCATCCTAGTGAAAACCTAGCATTAGGCACTTTGATGTCTCACCAAAAAATTCAAAAAATTCAAAAAATTCAAAAAAATAGAAAAAGTGCCTTGGTGAAAACTTGGAAACAGGTGCCTTGGTAGCAAAAATACAAAAAAATTGAAAAAAGTCTAGGAAAAATCTATCAAGTGGTGAAAACTTGGAAACAAGCACTACTTGAGAGCCTTGCACCTATGTCTATTAGTCTTGCATGGTGCTCCTTCGCTCCACTTCTTGCTTTGCCTCTCCTAGCCTGGAATTGACTCTTATCTTAGTCTAGGGGGCATCTATTGTTCCAAGCCTATCTCAGGTTTGTTTGTGCATTCAGGTTTCTTTGGCCACTTGGTTTCAATGGTGTTTTTCAACACCACCCCAACTGTATTTTTCAAACACTTCCCTAGCGTCAAGTGTTTTTCAACACTTATCAGATGTTTGCCTACAGTCTAGAAGAATGTGATATTTCCACCAGCAGAGGTGATATTCAAAGATTGACTCTATGACCTACACACACGCACTTAAATCACTTGACTTGCTGAGACTTTTTGGACTTTCTTTCTTTGTGTGTTGTCTATGATGATTTCTTTGCTGAGTGTTCTCTCCCTAATAGTTTTCGATGATGCATAGCTAGAAGACTAGGGGCATGAGGACATGTTTTATTTCTTTCTCTGCTTGTGGATATATTTTGTTGGTCTTAATTGTCATTAGCATTTATGCTGGTTCTACTTGAAAATAGGACTTACAAGGTATTGTCCTTAACTATGTTCACAAGTGCATACTTATAGTCATCTTGACTTTCCTTGTGTCTTGATGCCAGTATAATCTTGCCATATTAAACTTAGGCAATCTCACTGCACTAGTCATCTTGACCTATATGTCTTTGGTGCCTAGGTGGGATTCCCACATACCCATCTGATATAGATCATATTTAGATTCACATAGTTATACTAGTGTGCATTGTATGATCTTGCGACGCTACCAATAATGCTCGACGATGAATATTAGAGTCTAAAAGCTTTGTGACCTTGCAAGTAAACCACTTTTTCATAGTAGCTTGCATTTTTAAGTTCATCTTAGTTTAGTTTTGCATTTTGCATATGGAGAGAGCTCTCATTTTTCATCTTTTGTTGACTTATCAGTCAACTACGCTTGCCTTTCACTTCTTCTTGATCATGTCTTTCACTTCTTGTCTTTCATATCACACCTTTTTACCCCCTTTTATAGCATTTTGACTTTTTGACCAATTTTCAAAACATCTCAGAATTGTGCAAAAATTGCACCCCTAGCTAATTTCGACGTTTTGGATCCATTTTTGGTATTGAAATCAAAATCTGAGTTCACCTTTATAATCAAAATTGAATTTCAAAATTTCTCCTTCTACGCAGTTGGCTGACCATTTGAGGCCTAATCCTTCAATCTTCACTAGGGCATCTTCATTTCTTCATCCCCATCTCTTTCAAATTCCTAGTCTTTCATTCATCTTCATTCAATTCATCTCTTTGAGGTTTGACTTCATTTTATCCTATATCTTTCTTAGTAAAACCTAGTCAAATTGGGGCATATCTGCTTGATGGTTATTCTCTCATCTTTCATCTTCAATTATGATTTCTAGTGATTTGATCATGTTTCTCTTGCTTCTACCTTCCCTCTACTTGATTTTGATTTTGATCCTGAGGGGGCAGACCCATCATATCCTATCGGCTATTCTCCAAAGCATATGCTTGACCATTCCATTTTCTCTAATCGATCTATCTTTGCGCTTGACATGTTAGTTCTCATCTCAAGTTCTGATATTGTCCATCTCTTTCCTAAGTGCTCAGTACTATCACTACCAGGCTGACCATGCAAGATTTTCTATCTCTCTGCACTTCATTCTTTGGAGTCAGATCTTTGCTTGCCTTCTTGGCTGATCTATTATTTGATGTAATGTGTTCTTAGATCGATCACACATTATTCAAAGAGGGGAAAATGTAATCACCTAAAAATGGTCACCTAGAATATTAGCCCCTTTTGCTAAAATTATCAATTACTTATTCTTGATCAAATCCTAGTTCTATCATTTATTTGATTTTATTCTATGGGCTAACCATCTTATCCTAAGTCTTTATTTAACTAAAAGGAATTCCCTCCCCTTTTATTAAATAAAAATCCCCCACTTTTCCTCTTATCCTAAGTTGCACAAATAAAGCATTATTCCTATTTTACAAAAAGGAAAAAAAGAACTTTTTGTCTCATATGGACACAAAATTCAACTCTTATTTTCTCATTGGAAGATACTTGTGCACATGGATTTCTCCTCTTTGATGCTCCACCATTGATTAAATCTTTTGCCTCTTAATCTTCATGGTCCATTCTTTCTCATTTCTTATAAAAGGAGAGCTCTCTTCTCATTCTTAGATCCATCTTTTGAATACTAATGTTATGCTGTAGGTTTTCTAGGTGACTTTGGAGCTTTGGAGATTTGAAGCATTCTTAGCTTTTTCATTCACATGCTATCTTAGTTCCATTATTTCATTTTAGTTTAATTATCATAGCATGCATAGCTTAGTTTTCTTTATGCTTTAGATTGATTCACATAGTCTAATTAGGAGGGTTTTTGTAATACTTGCATCTTTCCTTTCCATACCTTAACTTGCATATTCATCTTAACATAGCTTACATCTTCATTTCTAGCATTGCATTTCATTCTCATATTGATTCTTGAGGATATTGGAATTCTTTCCCTTGTCTCCATTGAATCTCTCATTGCATGGTTTACTAGCAAGGTCATAGGCTTAATAGCTCTAGCTGAGAGAACTCTTAATATCCTTTCACTCCATGCCTAGGGAGCTCTAGGTCATTTTTTAAGGTCTCCCATTCATGGATTCCCTTGGAAGTAAAGACTTAGAGAAGTGCACTATCTAGTGTGTATAGTACTTATGTATAAGGTCTCTTAGAATCCTCTCCCTTTGATGCATTTCTCTTTGAAAACTTTTGAATTCTCCTACCAGACTTGTGGACATGTGCTTCTCATCATGAGCATTGTATGTGTTTCTAACCAGCTGCATAGTCAGAACTCCACTCCTCCATAAGTACAATCTAGGAAACTTATGTGTAATATGAAAATATATATACAAAATTTGAGAACCAAATCTAAAAGGTGTTGGATTCATGTTTCTCTTTACTACACTGATGTTATCCATTAGTTGTTGTCTTAGAATCTCACAAAGATTAAAATTTTCATTTTCTTTTACCATATGTTATGCCATATCAATGAATCCATCATAAATAGAGTTAGGTGTAATTCTATATTGAACCTTGTAACCTAGAATCATTATGATGACTCTCACATCCTTTTGTTGAATCTCTCTGACATTCATATCTCTTTTGTTTGTAGAACAACCTATTTTGGCAATTACCTTCTTCTTGGTGTTCTTCATAGTGACAAGTAATTTTCCCTCATTTGGCAATCCAGTGATATCATACATCATTTTACTAGTGATCATAGTGGGGTTACCTCCAAGCACAAAGAGCTGGTCATGGAAGTGACTCGGTACAATATTCATCCACTTTGTTTCTTCAAAATCATGAAATTGTGTAAACTTAATGATCCCTAGGTCATCCAAGAATGTATATTCTATCTTCAAATGATCATCCTCATCATACATCTCTATCAAATATTTGAGAATATCTCTTGTTCCTATCTCCTCATAAGTATAGTGTATGTATGCCCTAATATCTTCTATGTGAAGTACACCAGGTGGCGTATGTGAAAATTCACTTTCAAGATCATCCTCCATAGACTTATGAGGGTTCCTTTTGAACTCATATCTTGTTCTATCCTTAATGTAAAACACCTTGAGATCTTCCATACTTCAAATACTTCAAGAAATCAAACTGTACAAGATTAAACTAGGCTTCATAAATACCTTTACCACAATGTTGCAAAATTAGGATTCGCCTTCTAAATTTTATAGATCTTTTCTCAAAACACTTCAAAATATTCACTTATTTATCTCTAAGACTCTTCTCACAACTTTTCTCTGATCACAATGGTGATAAACAAGTCCTAGTCTAGCATCTTATACTTCGTAGTGCACAAAAAATCATGCAACTCCATAAAGTTGTTTTTGTCCCGAAAGTCAAAAAATCTTCAATGATCATGAATCTGATAGTGGATATCCATGCAATGACCACTATGGTCATAAAATGTCCAATGAAAATTGTATTCAATCTCACATAGATCCATTCACTGATCTAGGGACCAAATAAGATTCTGGTGTCTTCTTTGCAATGATCCCCTTAAGGCTTGCAAGGCCCTTCAGGCTGATGAAGATTCCTACAACTCATGTGAAGATTTAGTAAGATCTACTAAGTCCCCATGATTTCTCATTGTCCCTTTTTTTGCCTCAATATTGTTTTCTTTTGACTCACTTCTCTTTTCCCACATCTCTTTGTATTGTTTGTTCATTTCCTCAATGGTTTTCTAATCTTCAATGAGTTCCCTTTTCCTTGCTAAGGGTCTATATATCCTTTTTACCAGTCCATTGAATCTAAAATACTTTGCAATATGTCTATTATTGTTGCACTTGTAACATGTGATGTTCCTAGGTCTACCATGACTCTAATCAATCTGTAGCTTGCAATACTTAGCAATGTGCCCAAATTTATTACACTTATAACACATAATCTTCTTAGATTTGTCATTAGGTTTCTTCTCTTTTTCTTATCTTCCTTGAGTTTTTTCACATCAGTTTTATTTTCTTTTTTTCATATATTTTATTGGGTCCTTCAAGCTTACTAGTTTCTTCCTCTTTATCAACATTCCCTTTTAAGTTAGAGTAACTTGGCCTTCTAGACCTCATGTCTAGTTTTCTACATTCTTTCACCTTATGACATGTTGTCATATTTTTGCAAATTTTGGAAGCTTAATTACTAGATGAGCTATTGTACCCTAGTTTGTGTTATTAGGTGATCTATATTAAGATTTGTGTTCATTTCATTGCAACTACATGAAAAAAGGAAAAGAAAATGAATTGCATCTACATCTACACATACATCTATCTATAGCATTTGTACTGAGCATAGAATAAGAAACTAAAAAAGAAAAGAGCATCTATCTAGGCTCACATAGGCCATGAGCATAGCCTTTAGCAGAAGTGAATAGATGAGTGTAAATATACATAAAAAGATGTTTATATTGGGGTACCAGACATTGCTTGGTTTTGAAGTCCAAAGCCAGTCCTATCTAGAAGCTCCTGAGATGCAGAACCTGCAAGAAAGAAGAGGGGATTTGGGTTAGATCCAATGGATCTAAGAAATGGTTGATATCACAATACAGTAAATGCATATACACACTCATCCATGCACCTCTAACAAAGGCTATGCTCAAAGCTATGTACCAGACTCAATCATCAGGGCACCGTGTTTTTCACTAACATGTTTGTTTCATGTGTAGATATAGGGAAGTTGATCCAATAAAGAGTTTCATGAATGATCTAGGTCCTTGATGTGGGTAATGATAGAGTAATCTTATTGTACTCTATCTGTTACCACTTCAAGGGCCAAGAGCACACACAGTGTGTACAAATAGGGAACATTCAGATGATCCAGCATCAGTCAATCTAAAGAGTAGCAGAAGGCTACATGGCATTTGGTTTTGAAGAGAACTAATGGTAGAGTACACAAATCTATGAGGAAGATAGGGCACTTTGTTGCATAGGTGTTCACATGGCACATACATGCTGAGGGCACACAATCCACATGTTCAAAAAAGGCATGGATCGGATTGACAGCAATAGTTACAATGAAATTAGGGCTACAACCAGAAGGGAAATATCAGCATGGTGATATTCTAGGCATGGCAATCAGTGTACATACAGTGAGATTTGAATGATAAAAGTAATATGATGATGCCTCCAAAAATAGAGGCAATGAATGTCTTCAAAGCTGAGAATGTGGAGACATTGTGATGCCAGTGTGCTAAAACAAAATGCAATCAGAATGAAAAAAATATGTTGCATCATATATATGCCCTCAAATGTAATCAAGGATCTTTCATGATGCCCTAGCCTTGGCATTCTTGGGCTTTGTAATAACAGTGGCATCAATAGAACCATAGTGCCATACCCTAGTTTTCGGGCCTTTCAAAACAGAGATAACACATTTCTGCTAGCGACAATACAATTCAAAATAACATGCCCTAGCCTTAGCACTATTGAGCTATATACATGATGCAACATATTGCAGTGCCCTACTACATTTAAAATATCATGTCATAGTTCTCGAGCTACAACAAAGGAGTCACAAATCAAAATAGAAATAAAATTGTGCCCTCGAAGTATAACATGCAATAGCAAATGGAAAAGCCCACAAGGATATTAAGACTATGTAGAGATGGCAATACACACAAAAGTAGTGCACTTCTCTAAGTCATTACATCAAAGGAAATCCATGAAAGGGAAACTTTCAATAGCGACCTAGAGCTCTCTATGCATGGAGTTGCAAGATTATTTTAAGTTTGCTCTCAGCTAGAGCTATTAAGCTAATGTCCTTGCTAGTCAACCACACAATGAGAGATTCCAATGAAGACAAGGGAAAGAATGCCAATATCCCCAAGAATCACTATGAAATGCAAATACAACTAGATTAAGATGAATATGCAAGCTAGAAATGAGAGATGCAAGCTAAGCTATGGAAATGAAAGTACAAACTAAGCTATGAAAAGGAAAGATGCAAGTATTACCAAACCTCCTAGTTAAGCTAGATGAAGTAATCTAAAGCATAAAGGAAACTAAGCTATGAATTCCATGATAATGAAACTAAGATACAAGAAATCAAACTATAATAGCATGTAAATATGAAAGCCAAGAATGCTCCAAATCTCCAAAGCTCCAAAATCACTTAGAAAACCTGTAGCATAACATTAGTATTCAAAAGATGGATATGCAAATGAGAAGAGAGCTCTTCTTTTATAGGAAATGAGAATCAATGGACCATGGAGATTAAGAGGCAAAATATTTAATCAATGGTGGAGCATCAAAGAGGATAAATCCATGTACAAAAATATCCTCCAATGAGAAAATAAGAGTTGAATTTTGTGTCCATATAAGACAAAAAGTGCTTTTCTCCTTTTTATAAAATAGGAATAATGCTTTATTTGTGCAACTTAGGATAAGAGGAAAATTGGGGGCTTTTTATTTAATAAAAGGGGAGGAAATATTCCTTTTAAATAAATAAATACTTAGGATAAAATGGTTAGCCCAAGGCAAATAATCAAAAATGATGAAAATAGGATTTGATCAAAGAAATTGATATAATTGAAAAATGCTGATTTTTGAAAATATTGATTCCATGATTTGATAAATTGCTAAATGGGGGCCCAAAGTCTAGGTGACCATTTTAGGGTGCATACATTTACCCCTCTTTGGCTAATGTGTGATCATTCTAGGAACACATGTGGTCAAAGAAGAATTGAAATGTGAGATCGATTTGGGATCACAAGACAACTCAGATGTGTGTTCATTTTGGGAACATGCCCAGACAAAAATTAAAAAAAAAAAAGATTCTGGACGTGAGTTCATTTTGGGATCACATCCAAAATAAGAGATAAAAATATGAAGCTGAGTGAAAGCTCATAAAAAGATAGCTGAATCAAGAAAATCAAGGATTAAATCCAATAGATACTGCCCCCTCGGAATCGAAATCGAAATCAAGCAGAAGAGAACAACAGATTGATAAAAGATGATCAAATCATAATGAAATCATAATCAAAGATAAAGGATAATAGGATAACCATTAGGTAGTGAAAACATGTCCCAGTGATGAATGAGAATAAAAGAAATGAGGTGAATGGAGGACTAGAAGTGTGAAAGACATGAAAAGGAAGAAATTCCAGCAAAGATCGAAGAATTATGCCTCAAAAGGTCAGTCAACTGCATAGAAGAAAGAGAAATTTTTGAAATGCAATTTTGACTATAAAGATGACCTCAAATTTTGATTTCGAGTTTGTAAATGGATCTAGGACATCGAAATTAGCTAGAGGTGCAATTTTGTGCAGTTCTGAGGTGTTTTGAAAATAGGTCAAAAAGTCAAAATGCTACATAAGGGGTAAAAAGGATGTGATATGAAAGACAAGAAGTGAAAGACATGATTGAGAAGAAGTGCAAGGTGAGCATAGTTGACCAATAAGTCCATGAAATATTAAAGGAGAGCTCTCTCCATATGCAAGCTGCAAAAACTAATCTAATCATGAACCTAAAAATGCAAGCTACTATGAAAAGTGGTTGACTTGCAAGGTCACAACGCTTATAGACATCTGATTATCATCATCAAACTTTATTGGTAGCATCACAAAATCATACAATACACACTAGTATGACTATGGGTATATGAATATGATCTATATTAGATAGAATGTGGGAATCCCACCTAGGCACCAAAGACATGTAGGTCAAGATGACTAGTGTAGTGAGATAACCTAAGTTTGATATGGCGAGATTATACTCACATCGAGACATAAGGAAAGTCAAGATGGCTATAAGCATGCACTCACATAAAAATAGTCAAGGCTAATACCTTGTAGATCCTAGGTGTCAAGTGGATCAAGCATAAATGCTAATGACAATTAGGACCAACAAAATATACCCACAAGCAGAAAAAGCAATAAAACATGTGCCCTCAGTCTTCTAGCTATGCATCATCAAAAACTTCTTAGGGAGAGAACACTCATCAAAGAAATCAACATAGATAGCACACAAAGAAAATAAATTCAAACAAGTCTCAGTGAGTCAAGTGTTTAAGTGTGTGTGTGTAGGTCATAGAGTCAAACTTTGAGTATCGCATCTGCCAGTGAGAAATATTGCACCATTCGAGACTGCGGATAGGATATCTGATAAGTGTTGAGAAACACTTGACGGTAAGGTAGTGTTGAAAAAACATTGTTGGGGAAGTGTGACTATGTTTTGAGATTTTGAATTTTTTGATTTTTTGGTATTTTTGAAATATATAATTTTTTTGAAGATACATCAAAGCGCCTATTGCTAGGTTTTCACTAAGATGATCATTTTTTAGGACATTTTCCAATTTTTAAAATTTTTTAACAATATATCATTTTTTTGGATTTTTTCAGGATCAATAAGCATGTACAAAGGATGCCCCCAGACAGAATAGGCATCAGACTCCCAAGCAAGATCACATCATGTAGTCCCAATGTCTAGCAAGGTGGGGAATACGAGGCATTAGCAAGCTAGTGGAAGAGATGGAAAACAAGAGAATGAAAGAGAATGAAGGGAAGAAATCCTCAAGGGAAAACTCCTCAAGAGTACCCAAGCTAGGGAAAAATTGTCATGTAAAGCACATTTGGACAAGCAATGAAAGGCCAAAATAGGATAAGTCACAAAAATGCACTGCAAAAGAAGGAAAGGATGCAGTCCAAAGGAGTAGACATGTCAAGAGGCTTCATAGCATCGTGTTTTACTCTTTTTTATTAGATCAAGACCAAAGGGGAAAAGGATAGCGAAAGGCTAGAGAAAATGGTGGAAAATAAATATGAAGGCTAAACATGAATAGAATGAAAGCAAGATTATTGTAAGATAGCTCACAAGATATCCAAATGTTCATGTATAGGTCAACATTGTCAAGATCAAAAAGAGAAGATGGAATAGATGAACTATGTAGAAGAACTACCCATGATGCCTGATTGCCAGGTTTTCATCACGATACTTATCCAAGGTGCCACAAGAGAGTGATTTTCACCAAAGGATGAATTTATTTATCTTTACTTTTGCTACCAAGGCACCTATTTCCAGGTTTTCACCAAGGCACATTTTTCTATTTTTTTCATTTTTTCTTTTTTTTTTGTTCTTTTTGAATTTTTTCTATTTTTTGAATTTTATTTTATTTTGGAAGAAGGAAAGCTTTTTAGATAATGCTCCTTGAAAGGATAAACCATGATATGCCAAAGATTCAAAATGATATGCTCAAAGATGCTAATAGGGAAAGGAAAATGGAAGAGAAAAATGGAGGATAAAGTTTTATGTAAAGTGAGTGAGGTTGGAAGATAGGAGGAATAGGAAAATGAGGAAAAAGGATAGAAGGTAGAAGGATAATGAATGGAAAGAATGTGAAAGGGTAGATGGAAAGGAAGGCAAGATCAATGTCAACACACACCTTGAAGGGTGGCAGGAGGATGGAGGAAATGTGAATGAAAGAATACAAGAAGGAATATGGTGAATGTTTAGTAGAGGTTGCGGTTTAGGCACATGGAATGGAAGAATGTTTTTAGAAGAAGATGAAGTGGAAGCCTTTGGAAGCGTGAATGTCAACTTCAATTTTTGTTCAATATTAGACTCTTTCAAGAGAGACTTTGGAATCCATATAGCTATAGGATTTTTATTTCTTTTTGATGATTTAGAGAGAATATCCTCAATGATGGATTTTGGAACCCATACTTGTCTTGTAGTTTTCTTCTTAGATATCTCTTTTGACTTTATGCCTCCATGTCGATTAGAGAAGACATGGTGATCTTCTTTTTTTTATGGATTCTTGTATTGCTTCTTTTTCTTATATTGAACATTCAAGTTAGTTCCAAAAGACTTGGGACTTGTGGAAGAAGAAGAAGAATATGACTAGTTTAGATGACTGGGTGGATGAAAAGGATTCAAGGGTATGCATCTATGTTGATTTTGAAGAAAGATAGGAGATGGAGGGACATAAGGACCCAAGATGGATGATGAATTAGGAGAGTTACCAGGGGAAAGTGAAGGGACATAAGGACCCAAGATGGAAGGAAGACATGAAGTCCTTAGTAGTGGTGGAGGTCCAAGGAAGGATACAAAAGATACAAAAGGATAATCAATAATTTCATCAGCATCTATATGACAACCAAGGACATCAGCATCTTTAGAGTGAGCATTAGGATTTTCAATAGGATCATAACATCTTAAATAGGAGAAACTTCTTCGATAGGATTGTTCAAAGATTGCAAAGACTTAGGAAGCATAGAAAGTGGAGGTGAACATGGAGTGGTAGAACAAGAAGATGGAAGACTTTGATCTTGACAAGTTTCTTTAGATAGTATAAGTGTATCATTTTTCTCTTGATTTTCAATAGGCTCAACATTGTAAGTAGTAACTTGATCTTGCTTAGGAGAAGACTTAAGACATGGAAGAATGAATGAGGAAGGGCATAGAGGATCAAAAGAACCATGAAACGGATGAGAGACATCAGGAAAAGGATTGGATGACATGGAGGGTTCTTGATCTTGATTTTTTTTATATTCTTTTCTTCATCATTTTTAGAGTCCTCTTGACATGGAGCCACTTCTAAGAACAAGGAAGCATGTTGGAATTGCATGGAAGATTTTGGAATAGATGGTGAAGGATTAGCTAAAGTAGGCATTATAGTGCATAAAGGCTTAGGCTCGCTAGGTGTAGCATTATTGGAGGTATTTGCAGCCAAGTGAAGGTTAGCTTGAGTTTCTTTAAGAGATAGCCCTTGAAGATAACTATAGGGAATTGCATGAAAAGTATTAGAACTTTTGTTGGATGAAGGATTTGTGAAAGATTTGGAAGGCTCGGAAGCATTAGGAGATGTATGGGCATTGGAGGAACTAGGGGATGGAAGGGGACCATCACAAGAAAAAGGTCCATCATTAACATAATCTTGCTTGAGAGTGTAATCTTTATTTTCAGCACGAGAGTCCTAAGAGGAGGGATTCTTATAATATTAATGTTTCAAATTAGTGCGATGCATTTTATAGTCCTCGGTAGTAGTAGATGGATCATAATCAAGGTATTGTTCAGAGAACTCATCAAAGTCTTTTTCAAAATTAGAATCATATGGATCACCATCGTGATCTACCCAATAGGACAACCCTTTAGCAAGCATGAGCACATGACGAGGAGGACTCTTAGGAATAGAAGTTTCATACGTATGACTATATGGTTCATCATCATAGCCATCATAATAGTCATCATATTCATCAAAGGTGGGTGTGTCACTCTTCATGGAAGAGGTATCAGGAGGATTATCATATTGCTCATATTGAGGAGTAAGACTCTTGGGAGAAGTAGAAGTGGAATGAAATTGTGAAGAAGAGGAAAGTGAAGACCTAGTGAGGGAAGAAGACTTGGATAATGAGGAATGTGAATAATGTCTAGAAGAGTCATGATGAGACTTGGGAGGTGAAGAATTTGAATAATGTCTAGAAGAGTCATGATGAGACTTGGAAGATGAAGAATTCAAATGAGAAGACTTAGATGATGAAGAATGTTTGGAAGAAGGAGGTTGTGATATGATCATGTCTATGATCCTAGCAAAGGCATCTGATTTAATCATATTTTCTTTTATTTGTGCCTTAAGTTTGTCACCCATGAGATATCTAGAAGGACTATTGGAGGAATACAAATTTTTGAATTGAGCAATGAGTTCAAGATCATCTATTCTCAAGAGAGGTTCCATAACAAGATAGTTGAAATTCATGGTTCTAGAAGAGGAGGAATCAAGCATGGAATAAATTAATAGAAGAGATGAAATATAAAAAAGTAGACTAGATAATAAGAGGAAAAGAATCAAGAAGCTGTGAAGAGTTTAGGAAGAAGAGAAAGAAGCATGAAGAAGGAAGAGAAAGGAAGAAAACGGGAGACTACGAAGACATGGGGGATGTGGAAGAAAGAATACCAAGAGTCATTTTGTGCAACTTCATACCATTTGAGTTCATTTGAATGTTGAGCAACATGTCACAGCACCTAAGATCTGACCTGGACTAACCAAGGAAGACCAAGCTTCTAAGGGAACTCACTATAGCAGGATGGAACTCAGTTTCAGCAATCCAATTAGATTTTTCAAAAGATTTCACAATGATGATCAAGCACATAGAAAAACAATCAGGGAATTAAAGAAAATGGTCTTCAAGCAATGGGCAAGGGACAAAGCAACCTTGGGCATGAACAGAGATAGTGACTTAGTATTCCTCTCCCTAAGGACTCTACTTGTGTGTGTTCTTGAGAATGTTTTAGCAGGCACTTAAAACACAACAACATCCTAGCAAGCTATCTACAAGGCTATACATAGCTCTTCTAAAGAGATTCCTTGATATATGCAAGGTACGTGAGGCCCAAATCTATAGATGAGAAGAATCTGAAATCACATAGCCAGGGGAGACGGTAACCCAAATCTCCTCATTCACTTCTCAAAGGTATAAAGTTCTTTGAGGCTTAGCCAAGAGTGATATCTAACTCATTCCCAAGAGAGGTGTCTTTTGATTCACCACCGGCTATTTATACTCTGCCGAAACATAGGAGTTAAGGTCATCCCTTGAGGTGATGTGTCCTCAAGCAGGCCTTCTAAAAATAAAAAGTAAGCAATTCTCTATCAAAAGTATTTGAAAGCACTAAAGGTGGTACATTTAACTCTTCAAGTGAACATGAGGTGAGTCCAAAAAGTGGTGCATTTAACTCCTCACACAAAATCAAAGTGATTTCACACCTTAGAACACTAATGAGATCAAGAAAGCACAAAATGGGAAAAACTTTGTGGAGCACTTAACGCTTTTTTAGGTAGACCCATCCCCTGAATATGGTGTTGGGATTGCATCCAAAGGGCTGAATGATGGGTGATTAAAAAAAGTGAGTCCAACAACCTAATTTAGCTAACAAGATCAATCAAAAGTACTCTAAGATTTCTTATCAATACTACTCACAAGGGAAAAAGGGTTTGAACCATGGAATATTTAACTTTCCAAGTAAACATGAAGTGAGTCCACAAAGTGGTGCATTTAACTCTTCATGTAAACAAGGAATGAATCCATGCCCTAAATTACTCAATGAGATTTTTGATATTGGAACCAAGAATTACTTAAGGTGTAAACACAAGCATTCACTTACACAAACTTTTATGAAAGAAAATCTATGTTCATTCATTTCCCATTAAGAGCATCAATTGAAATGTGTTCTATGAAAGCATGTAAACACTCAAGCCAAACACATGAGAGGTTCATTCGTATTCCCAAAATCTAAATGTTGTAGAGATGTAAAAAAATACCTCAAGTCCAAAGCAATGCACTTAGTAGATTTACCTCATTTTTGTTTTTTTGTTAACCATCTCCATGAAAGCAAGCCATGAACCTTCCAATGAACAAGACAAGCAAACAAGCAAACAAGATATGCAATGTATACTCAACTTATGCAAACCCTAAGGTGGTTAGATCTACAAATCAATTGTTAGGAGAAATAATAACCAGAAAATAATCCAAATGACAACTCACACCATGCATTGAACCATGTGAAAAATAAGTGCATGCTAATCATCAAATACCCCTTTTTTTAATTTTGATTTTTGACCTTGTCAACAAGATTGGACTCATACCACATGAATTTGGACCCCAAACTCAAAATGCAAAAAAAAGACCTCTATCAAAAAATAGAGAGTTTTTTAAAAATGTAAAAATTTTAGAAAAATCTCTTCATTTGTGCCCCTGAGACCCATTTTATAAAAATAGACCACGTTTTGTAAATCAATTATTTGAGTTATGATATTGCATCCAAATTCAAATCACAAAGAATAGAACCCATGTGAAATTAGAAGAGCTTTCTAAAACTACAAAAATTTCCAAAAAATATGCTAATTTGTGCCAAAAATTAATTTTTTATGAAAAATCAAGAAAAAATTATAAAAAATCTAAAATACCTCAAAAAATTTTGAATTTTTTATTGAAGCTAGTTTGATATATCAAAAAATTGTAAAAATAAATTTAAACCAAAACACCAAGCCATTTGGGCGATATCATCAAATCTTTGAAAATCTAGGGTTTTAGTCTCCAAGCAAATCTACACAAGGGGGTTAGCTCCAAAAATAATCAAAACCAGCATGTAAAAGTGGGTAGCCCCACAGTGGACACAAAAAATGTACACACAAAAGTAGTGCACTTCTCTAAGTCATTACATCAAAGGAAATCCATCAAAGGGAAACATTCAATAGCGACCTAGAGCTCTTTATGTATGGAGTTGCAAGATTATTTTAAGTTTGCTCTCAGCTAGAGCTATTAAACTAATGACCTTGCTAGTCAACCACACAATGAGAGATTCCAATGAAGACAAGGGAAAGAATGCCAATATCCCCAAGAATCATTATGAAATGCAAATGCAACTAGATTAAGATGAATATGCAAGCTAGAAATGAGAGATGCAAGCTAAGCTATGGAAGTGAAAGTACAAACTAAGCTATGAAAAGGAAAGATCCAAGTATTACCAAACCTCCTAGTTAAGCTAGATGAAGTAATCTAAAGCATAAAGAAAATTAAACTATGAATGCCATGATAATGAAACTAAGATGCAAGAAATGAAACTATAATAGCATGTAAATATGAAAGCCAAGAATGCTCCAAATCTCCAAAGCTCCAAAATCACCTAGAAAACCTGCAGCATAACATTAGTATTCAAAAGATGGATATGCAAATGAGAAGAGAGATCTTCTTTTATAGGAAATGAGAAGCAATGGACCATGTAGATTAAGAGGCAAAAGATTTAATTAACAGTGGAGCATCAAAGAGGAGCAATCCATGTGCACAAATATCCTCCAATGAGAAAATAAGAGTTGACTTTTGTGTCCATATAAGACAAAAAGTGTTTTTCTCCTTTTTATAAAATAGGAATAATGTTTTATTTGTGCAACTTAGGATAAGAGGAAAAGTGGGGGCTTTTTATTTAATAAAAGGGGAGGAAATATTCCTTTTAAATAAATAAAGACTTAGGATAAAATGGTTAGCCCAAGGCAAATAATTGAAAATGATGAAAATAGGATTTGCTCAAGGAAATTGATATAATTGAAAAATGTTGATTTTTGAAAATATTGATTCAAGGATTTGATAAATTACTAAATGGGGGCCCAAAGTCTAGGTGACCATTTTAGGGTGCATACAAAAGCAATGTCAGGTCCTCATGTCAATACAAGGAATACAAACAAGGTGCTCGTGCATAAACAACAAGGCTCTCTTTCTTCGATGCCCTAGTTTCAAGTATGAGCTAGAAACAATGTAAACACAACAGCAAACATGATGCTACTACAATTACATGCGGCAATGATACATGTCGTACCCTAGCTTTAGTGCTCTTGGGTTGTTGGAAATAAGAAGGAAAAAGGATGTAACAACGGTGATAATCAACATGCAGAGCAACTCAACACAATGGAGCAGTGAATAACCATGCCCTAGTATCACAGTGGCCATAAATAATAGTGAATATAATAGCTAAATAATAGTAAAAATAACATTCATGTTCATGATGAGCTTAACAGAGAAGCAACTCAATATCAAATAAAGAAGAAAATAGTGCTATGTTAAACTAGTGCCATGATCAATAACAAAGCCTTTGAGATATGCAATGAAATGAAAATGTAATCTTTTAAGTGCCTACCTCATTAGATGTTGCCAAATCAAGATTGGTATGTGTTGTTTCTATTTCCAGAATGGAAAGTTTCCATCGAGGACTACAAAGAGTTTGGTATGTTGTCAGGTGTCGAGAGTGAAAGCAATGATTGCAGAGTTCCCATTTTTGAATGTAGGGTTTCAATGATAACATATTTCTATTGTCTCCCCTTTTAGGGTTGAGCAAATATTTAGCCCTCTTTTAATATGTATTTCACAGGCATAGGCTTTATTTCATGTAAAGATATTAATATAATTATCTCTTTTGAGGTAATTATATTAATTATGTTTTATGCCATAGGTTCCCATAGAAGTCATTTTGACTTAGGTGATAAATGTTATTTAAATCATGTATTTTGGCATGAGGGGGGTTATTATTTTTTTAGAATATTCATGTGTCAAGTGGATGTTAAAATATTGTAAACATTTCAAATATGCTTTCCCCTTTCATTTAGGGTTGAGAGTTATTTGTGAATGTATTTAGATCCACATGTTTTAGTGAGTGGGGATAAAGTTTTAATTATGATAAGTCATTGCTCCTATTATTGTATGATATTTGACAAGTGGTGTTCTTATAAACTGCTGTCAGAATATCAGTTACAACATGACTTAGTGGGTTATGGGTCTTCCTTTTGACTATCTATTTTAGGGACCCCAATTTTTTTGTCCCCCTAGATTCTCAGGAATAGGGCATCTAAATTTCAGAGTGGTGTGATCATGGTCCTAGTGGCAGAATTTTCTATTCTTGGAGGATAGCGGACTTTATTGCAGATTCTATAGATTTTCTATATATGCCTCTCACCTTTGGTGATTGAAGGCTAGTTCTTCTTTCCCTCATTCTCATGAGGTGAATGTTGTAGCTCTTGGAGAAGCAATCTGATACTTTGACTCCTTTTATTCCAGTTAATAGCAATTGTCCTTTTCTATAGCTTTGTGAGTTGATTTGATGAATTTGATGTCATGTACTATGATTGAAACTTGATCCTTTACTTGATATTTTGTTCATTTTGATGTTTGCAAGCACTGGTTTTTCTTGAGGTTTCAATCTATGTGCATTTATATGTGTTTGAGTTATGGAATCCATTTTCCCTTCTCATTTACAATGAGCACCTGATTATTTTCTAAGGGAAGAATTAGATTTGAGAAGAGTTGTGGTGTTTAGGTTGTATGCTAGATTACATTGTGAGTTTATTTTTAGTTTGTGGATCTATCCAATTTGGTGAATCACCTAAGTTTAAATTTTAGTTATTTCATTTTTATGATATCTCTCTCCCTTTCCCTTCAAGTTTAGTTTAGTTCAGGTGATACAAATGGAGAAGCCAGCCCTCAATCCGGAGGTTTATTCTCAGTGAAGTAGTCCCACATCTTGAGAGTATTCCTATGTTTCACAGGATTGCTAGGTTTTATACTTAGCCATCACAGGTGCAATCCCTAGTGACAAAATGACCATAATTAAAGTAATTAAAGAAATAACTAGAAAAGGGTTTGTTACTCCCATACCTTTACAATTTTAGTCCATGTGTCCTTCCTAGTTACATTCATGGTACTTGTCTTTAGAGGGTTTGATCTTCTCCTGCTTAGATCCTTTATCTTTGGATCCATCTTTCTTGTGTGAGTCAACATTGATGATCACAAGTTCCTTTTTCTAAAAAATTTCTTCTTCAAATCTAAGTCTAGTCTTGTCTCCAGCTACTTTCTGCATGTCACGCTATTCATCAATCTTCAAACTATTCTGATGAAGTTCCTTAATGTGATCTTTATCTCTTTCAAGTTCTCCAGTGATCAAGATGTTGTATTTCTCTATTTTATGGTATTCTAACTTTATCTCTCCCAGTTGTAGCTCAAGCCTTGATGCCATGGTTTCTGTAAATTTTATATTATCTTTTAATTTCTTATTTTCATCTATTCTTTCATCAAGCTCTATTGTGAGTACTAATTTTGAGATCTCATGTTAATCTTTGAATGCTTCATTTTCTTCATTAAGCTTTTCAATCTGTGCAAAATCAGATTGTCCTTTGATAAGTTCTTCTCTTAGGATTCTTTCATGTTTCAGCTGATCCTTGAGCTTTTTGATGAAATCTTCAACCCATTTCAATTTGAACTCTAATTCTGCATTATCTTCTTTTACCTCATCAAGATCATCCAATGTTACTTCATAGTTCTTTAATAAACTATTGTATTCCATATGGATCTCCCTTAATCTATTAGGCTTATCTTCTAAGGGCCTAATGCTATGATACCAGTTATTGGGATTAGGTGATACTGAGAGGGGGGTTGAATTAGTATCACAACACTTAATTATTTTATTCAACCAGATTATAAATATCCAAGTTAATGCAAACAACCATAAAACATAAATGAAACATAAAAACTCATAACACCATGATTTTTTCTTGAGGAAACCCTGGCCAAGGGAGAACCCTGGTGTGGATGGAACACACAAATATCTACAGTAAAATATAGTAACCCTATTAGGAGATAGTTTATACATAGAGAAGGTCCTAGTTAAAGGACTGATGAACCCTATTAGGGGTATTATCAAATGTGTACACACTTCACTTACAAAATTTATGGATGTCTTGTCCTAATGTATAAAATATTAACATAGATATGAGAACACCTATTGAAAATCCATGAAACCTATTCTCAAACACCTTGGAGACTTCTCTGCTCTATTCAAAATTGTATTCTCAAGTTTTTGAATACACTACTTATCTTCTCAATCTCAAATTGTATCTCATACTTATACCCAATTAAGAGTTAAGTAGCTAGGTTGTCTTCTCATGGACAATTACAAAACAAATTACAAGGTTGGCCATACAATATTATATTAAGTGACCTTACATACATTACAAAGACCTTTTATTGGTCATACACACATAATTTACACATAAAATATCATAACATAGGTTGACCAATGCCTATACAATTTCCCAAGCTCTGATGCTTTGTTTCATGCATGTATCTATACTTAGACTACCATATCTTCTCTAAATGGGGACCAAAACATGTGACCTCTTAGATGAATCTCTTTCATATATCATTGTATCATCTTGTAACTTCACAAGCCATAAAAGTAATTATGGCTTCCTCACTGATCAGAATACATCCTCTGACTGGCTGCAATTGACTATTGACTTAGGCATTTTTCACATTGTTGCTTATGCAAAACTGAGCCCAAGTACCTTGTGATGATCATGGGGATAAGTGTTTCCAATAATGAAAACATAAAAGTAACCATTTTCCAAAAAAATCCCCCTTTGGCATTGATGGAAATACTTAGTGAAAAATAACTAAGTGTCAAACACCAAACCAACCAAAATGCAAAAATTATCTAAGTATGTGGATCCCCCTTTCAACTAGACTTAAAACTCTGTATACATATTTATTTTTCACTACTATACTTCTCCCCCTTTGAGACCGACGAGGTCGGGAGGAAAAGTGTACAGTACTTTCCTGGATAGTACTTTCCTGATTAGTCACCACAAGCTAACAATCTCCCACTTGGTGACTGATCAGTATCCACACTATACTAAAAACTAAGTCTACACACATTGTCTCTAAAATTGTAATCTTAATAACAAGAAGGTTCCTAAGCTCACTAAATCTTCTAATCATCCTATAGATTTCCAAATCCAGCACATTCATTTTGTCAAAAATTTTGCTGACCTCCTTGTTTATATTAGAAATCATCTTATTTTTTCTTTCCTCTGATGTCTTGGCTAAGGTCTCTTTCTCTTTCTCTATCAAGTCTGCTAAGTTCTATACATGTTTGAAAGAATTTTTGCAAGTATTATATAGTTTCTTCCCTTCATCTAGACACTCCTTTATATCATTTCTTATTTTCTTTAGATTCTTTAAGTAAACTTTCATTCCTTCAATCTTCTCAGAGAGCCTTTTATCTTCAAATTCCTTTACAAATTTTACCTATGCAACCTCTTCAAGATTTGAGAAACTCTTATCTAAACTGTTCAAAATTAGATCCAAATGATCTACAAGATCTCCACTACTACTAATTGACTGCGATGATAGAATAGTGCTCAAAATTGTTACAACCTTCTCTAAAAATTTTGATTTATTATCCTCCTTCACTGATCTCTCCTTGCTTGTCTCAAAAGAGAGTAATGAAAACTTCATAAGATCATCAACATCCATTGTCTCAATGTCTATTAGGGACTTATTCTCAATTGCCAATAAAGGGGGAGTAACTGCAATTTGTTTCTCCTTGCGAAGTTCCTCAGTAACCTCTTTAATCTTTGTGGTTTCTATACTTTGCTGATCTTCAATTTTTAACCCTTCTCTAGCTACCTCCATCCCTTTAGGCTCAACTATATCAATGTTCTCTATGAGGTTTGCAAACTTCATCAGAGTCTCAAATGGATCACTTGAATTCAATGTAGGGTCAATCTTGATTCCAACATTATCAACAAATAAATAAGGTATGGACTAATCTAGGGCAGCCTGATCTACAACTTCTTCAATCTATACTTTAGGAAACTATTCTTCCTTCTCCTTCCCTTTAGTATTTTTCTCATTATTAGTTTCTTTGGGATTAGTTTTAGTGGTTTTCAACTTCATGGTATTAGGTCCAATGTGCAAAAATACTTTCTCAATACCTTTATGGGCCTCTTTAATCATTTCCTCATATTATCCCACCATAATCTTGACTAGCCTTAGGTTAGTTCTAAGATGAGGCTTGAGCTCCTTTAATAGTCTATCATTTTCTTCCACTATCATAACTAGATTCTCTTTATTTAAGGCCTCTTTCCTGATCTTACTATCTTCATCTAGTTCTCTTCTTTTTCTAGCATCTAGTTTATCATACAGTTCCTTAGGAATACTACCCTCTAATTCAACTAAGTTTTTCTTAAAGGATAACATGTGCTTACTGACCATTTCTTTTGTATGATCCTAATCTATGACATAATACCTCTCATAGTATCTATCTATAGAGAATAACTTACCTTCTTCAATAATCTTTTTCTCAAGTGAAGAAAGATTTGGCTTCCATTTAGTTTTGGGATCTCTTTCATGATTTTTTTCTATTTCCTCACTCTTCTTTTGTTATCCATTTTCCTTTGTCTTCTCCTTTTTAAGTTTATCCTCTTGATTCTTCTAATGTTATTCCTCAAGTGATGTTTCAGACTCCTTCCTCTTCTGAGGATCTCTAGTAGCCTTTTCCTTGGGTCTGTGAGTCATAGATGTGGATGACAACTTCTTCATTGCCTACCTTTGTGAAGTCCTTCTAGGTGTGGTAGGAGATGATTTTTTTTCCGACCACTGGGATAGATGTATTGGTGGTCTATACTTTTGTTGCCTCATTAGTAGGCTCATGTGAACTGCTTTTTCCCTTCTTCTCTACAATTTTACTTAGTTTTTTCATCTAATCAACAAAGATGCCTTGTTTTGCAACAAGTTTATCAACCATCTTCTCCACTTTCTTGACACTTTTCCTTTTGGATAATTCTTCTTCAACTATGACTATTTTTTCAATCTATATGCCCAATATTTCATCTTTGAGGTCCTTAGGCACATTCAAAACATATTTGATATGTAATTAAAATAGGATCTCATCAACCTTATAACCCATAGGGGTACTCCATGAAGTTCTTGGCTCTAAAGCCTCAAAAAAAGTGTAATTAGTTTCCACGATAAAGCATATTGTGTCCTTGTACTTTTGGATGAGGTCTCTTTGAATTCTCTCTCTTTATGTATTTCTCTTTGAAAAATTTTGAATTCTCCTACAAGACTTGTGAACATGCGCTTCTCATCATGAGCTCTATATGTGCTACTTACCAACTGCATAGTTGGCACTCCACTCCTCCATAAGTACAATCCAGGAAACTTATGTGTAATATAAAAAAATATGTACAAAATTAGAGAACCAAATCTAAAAGTTGTTGGAGTCTTGTTTCTCTTTATTGCATTAATGTTATCCATTAGTTTCAGCCTTAGAATCTCACAAAGATTAAAATTCTCATTTTCTTTGACCATCTCGTAGGTCATATTAATGAATCTAGTAGAAACGAAGTTAGGTATGTTGTTATATTGAACCTTGTAACCTAGAATCATAGAGATGACTCTCACATCCTTTTGTTGAATCTCTCTGACATTCATATCTCTTTTGTTTTCAAAACAACCTATTTCATAAATTACCTTCTTCTTGGTGTTCTTCGTAGTGCCAAGTAACTTTCCATCATTTGGAAATATAGTGATATCATGAATCATTTGAATGGTGATCATAGTGGGGTTACCTCCAAGCCAAAAGAGTTGGTCATGGAAAAAGATTAGTACAATATTCATCCATTTTGTTCCTTCCTCATTGCATTCATGGAACTTGTCTTTAGAGGGTTTGATATGCTCCTTCTTAGATTCTTCATCTTTGAATCCATGTTTCTCTGATGAGTGAACAATGATGACCATAGGTTCCTTTTTATGAAAATTTCCTTCTTCAAATCTAAGTCCAATCTTGTCTCAAGCTCATTTCTACATGTCAAGTTGTTCACCAATCTTCAAACTATTCAGATGAAGTTCCTTAATGTGATCTTTAGCTCTTTCAAGTTTTCCAGTGATAAAGATGTTGTATTTCTCTATTTTCTGATATTTTACTTTCATCTCTCCAATTGTAGTTCAAGCCTTGATGCCTTGGTTTTTGTAAATTGTAGATTATCTTTTAATTTCCCATTTTCATCTTTTGTTTCATCAATCTCTATTTTCAGTTCTAATTTTGAGATCTCATGCTTATCTTTGAGTGCTTCATTTTCTTCTTTAAGATTTTCAATCTGTGCAGAATCAAATTGACCTTTGATAAGTTCTTCTCTTATGCTTTATGCACATTTCAGTTGATCCTTGAGCTTTCTAATGAAATCTTCTACTCCTTTCAATTTGAACTCTATGTCTGCATTATCTACTTTTACCTCATCAATATCGTCCAATGTTTCTTCATAGTTAGATTTAACAAACTATTGTATTCCATATGGATCTCCCTTAAGATCTTAGGCTTACCTTCAAAGGGCATGATGCTACATGATACAAATTGTTTAGATTAGGTAATTGTTACCCTAATTCTCATATGGATGCAAATTTGGCTAAAATCTATTCCAAGGTCTCTATTTTACCCCTGCCAAGCATCCCTAAAAGTTTCATGGCTTTATTACTCATCTTTTGGCCTCTACAAATTTTCTAACTCCATGGTCTGTAGTTCTAAAAATTCATAAAAGTAGCTGTTACAGGCCAAACCCTCAAAAACCCTAAGCCTTGTTATAATTCTTTTTTACTTTATCAGCCACTTAAAAATCTCAATACCCACATGCGCTTTGATTTCCTTTGGTCCCCAGTTCTCTAAGTTTTCTCGGTGGTCATTCTTCCCATTCTACGATTCAACGACTAACCCTTCAATCGTGTATTCTAGTGACCAAACCCCAGGTTAATCCTTTATTCAGCAACCTCACAAATCCATTTGTTCATGTAATATGTAGACCTAACCAAGGTTAAATATCTCAGTAAATGATTCAACGAAGCAGTCAACTTCTCTTCAGTCATGTAATCGCTAAGTGTTTGGTGGTCTCAGCTTGCGGGGGTCCCAGTTCTGCAGGATCCGAAGATTGTCATGAGTTTGCAAAGGGTCTATTAGAGGCATGTGATCTCATTATAGCCATCAATCTTCCATTTTTATCAACACTTCAAGCTTTGTGGGTCCACTACCATGGTGTCCTACTTGGAAGCTTTTTATTGCTCGAGGGATGATGACTTGTATTTTTGTCAGCGGGCCCAGGGATGTCAGAAGCTTGGAAATCTATGATAGGTGTATGATCTGAAAGAATATTCGAAGGGCATGAGATCTTGTGCCTACTATTGCATTGGAATCTTGTCTTAAGTGGGTACGATGTCAAGGTAGTGCCCAGGTGTTTGCTGATGAGGTGGTTAGGGCGAATAGGAAAATGCAACGTGGCCGATGTTAGTGGGCCCATGGGGTCTAGGGTTCCTAAGGGGTTAAATGCGATCAGATCTCATGGTTGTCATTATACCATGGATCCAAAGTGCTTGATTGTTAATCTCAGTGGTATAGTGATAACTGTCTAATGGTGCTTCTCAGGATCGTGGGTACGTGTCTGTCAGAGATGCCAACTTGCTCACTTGTGATTGGTTGCTGACTTCCACGATGGCGGTTGACTTGTCAAAAGGGTTTTAAACTATTTTAAAAGGTGCATCTGGGCCGTTCATCTACTAGGAAGGTTATTCATCAACGGTCAGGTTTTAAAATTCAACTTGCTAGCCGTTATATTCAAATTTAAATATTTCTCAGTAGGGTTTTTGGCTAGGGTTTGTGTTTTGCAGCCATGCACGGCAAGATGGGTAGCTGGAATTTAATTCTTTAGGACAGTGGAGGTTGGAAGGATGATGATGGATGATCTAATCATCAATTCCATAGATTTTATAGAGTACCATGTTGTGTTGATGCTTTAATGAGCTTGGCACCACCTTTGGCAGGGTTAATCTTTTTAAACCTGAATATCTTCAAGATCAGATTGTGAGACTTTATGGCTTAGTGGAGTTGCAGGTGGGTAGATGAATCCATGTTGCTTCTCTACAGGTTGATTATAGTACAAAGATGGGCACATAAATAGATATATGATCGGCCATGATGTTGTAGAAATACTTTTATGATCAGACTTGTTTGAGTTAGGGTTAGATATTATTTTAATGAAAATCTTCTATAACCCTAGTTAGGTTTTTGACTCCTGCCTGTGTGTAGTAGGAGATGTATATATTGTATTTTTTGGAGCTTTTGAGCTCAGAGTTCGCATTTTGTAAAGAAGAAAGTCTCTTTCTTGGAAAGCTATACATGGTATTTCTTCCTACCCTCTGGTTTTCCACATTCTGTAACCTCCCATTGATTATTTAGATATTGTAGAGGTATTTTGTGGTAATTCTTCATGCCCCTATGCTTCCTTGTCTGAGTCTTCTCTTATTGAATCAAGGTATATGATGTTTTCAGTGGTATCTTAGGGTTCCTGATCCCTCTTACTTTTTGTAACTATGTGTGTTATTGTGTTTGATTTGATTTAGATGCTTTTGTGGGTATACTTCAGCCCCCTAACAGTCTTGTCTCAATCCTACACCAAGTTGCAAAAGTGAATGTCTGCTTGCAGGTCATAAGTTGTGTCTTATGTTTAGACCCTCCTATAAAACACTTATGCAAGCCTATTTAGTAAGTTGTGACCTACTAGACCTAAACCTTTCATTGGTTACATTCCTCTATACTGAGATCCAAACCCTAATTTCAGTGTATCACCTAGTAGGTAGTTTTCTTTCAGTCATTTCCCTTTCCAAGCATTCCTTCTATCCCTTTCCCTCAAAAGATTTAATTTTTCATGTCTAAAAGCAAATTAAGGTGATTATCTAAGAGGAACTAGCCTAGAAGCTAGAGGTCTCATCTCAGTTAGCATAGGTCCCATAACCTGGAGATGATTCCCATTTTATACTAGGTTATCAAGACTATGAGAGCTTGAAACAAGGGTGCAAACTTAGTGTATAAGAATTCTGGCATGCCCAATGGGACCAAGAGGTCATAATTTTTATAGTTCTTTCTATTTTTGATATGCGTCCAGCAAGTTGCAGACCTAGAAGAGGTCATTTTTCTGCATATCTGGCAACTTTGGAAAGTCTACTAGTTTCAAAGATCAAGTGCTGATATGTTTCAAATCTTTCATATTCAGATTCCAGCTAATTGCTGTATGCACCCAAAAATAGTCGCCTAGACTTTGGGCCCCATTTATTCAATTTATCAATCCTGAATCATTTTGATCATTAATCAATATTTTCAACAATATCAATTTCTTGATCAAATCCTAATTTCGATCATATATTGGATTTTTATCCTTGGGCTAACCATTTATCCTAAGTCTTTATTTAATTAAAAGGAATATTTCCTCCCCTTTCAATTAAATAAAAAGCCCCACTTTCCTTTTATCCTAAGTTGCACAAATAAAGCATTATTCCTATTTTATAAAAAAGGGAAAAAGCACTTTTTGTCTCACATGAGGCTCAAAAGTCAACACTTCACTCTCATTGGAGGATACTTGTGCACATGGATTGCTCCTCTTTCAAGCTCCACCGCTGATTAAGTCTTTTTGCCTCTTAATCTCCATGGTCCATTTCACCTCATTTCTTATAAAAGGAGAGCTCTCTCCTTCATTTGCATATCCTTGTTTTGTGCTATTGTTATGCTGCAGGTTTTGGAGCTCTCTTTGAAGACACTCAAGCTTTGAAGACCTTGTTGTTGCATTTCATTTAGTTTGCTTTCATAGTTGCATTCATGGCATTCTTAGTGTAGATTTCCGTTTATGCAATCTCACATAGTCTAAATAGGAAGGATTTGTAATCCATTGCTATTTCCTTTCATAGATTAGTTGCATTGTACTTCCATTTTCATAGCATAGCTTGCACATTTGTATCTTCATCTTAGTTGCATTGCATTGCATTTCATATTGGATTCTTGGAGATATTGGCATTGTTGCCCTTGTCTTCATTGTGAATCTCTCATTGTATGGTTGACTAGCAAGGTCACTTTCTTATAGCTCTAGCTGAGAGCAAGACTCATAGTCCCTTGCAACTCCATGCATAGAGAGCTATGAGCCGCTTTGTGAGGCCTCACTCTTGAGTAACCTTGCATGTAATGGTTCATAGAAGTGCATATTTTAGTGTGTACATTTCTGGCGCCCACCGTGGGGCAGAGTAGATAGCTTTGTCCTTTTATTTGATGCATTTTTCGTCATTTTCGGATTAACTGTCAGAAAAATCTGTGTCTCTGGTTTTCTGTCTCAGATTATCGCGCGACACTTCTCAGAAATATCGCGCGATATACTTCCTGTCTTGGTGCGATACTTCGCTTGGAAAAAGTATCGCACGCCTATAGCGAAGTCTATCGCCTGGCATCGTGCGAAGTATCGCTCGACTGGGGAAGTATCGCCCGACTATAGGAAACTGTGTCGCGCGATACTGTTGGAGACTGAGAAACATCGCCTGGTCTGGCAGAGACTTGCACTTTCAATTTTTTTTGTCCGAATTTGACTATTTTAGCTTGCTGTTCTATTTTACTTTGTTTAATTAGGTCTAACCTGCTTTTTTTAGCTTAAATCCATTAGATTATTGCACATTTACATTTGGATTTTGTTTTTGCTAACATTGTGGGCCTAACAAGTTGTGTTTGTAGGTGCTCTCCTTTGCTTAAAAAATTGCTAAAAACGCATGTCAAAGAGGGCTACTAACAGTTTTTGCAGGGCTTCCCAAGCATAAAAACAAAATAAAATTTGTCCATTTCTTGCTTGTTGTTGTTTTCCTTTCATTTGTGGCATTTACTAATTGTATTAGGAATCTTAATACCTTGTGAAAGGGATTTTGAGGTGGTAGGAGAAGTATGCTCTTCACCTTTAGGTGAATCAGAAAATCTTGACCCATCTTAAGGTTTTGGAAGCAAGGGGGTAATTAATCTCTTTAATTGGTGTGTTTGGGAAAAATTCTTGAGATAGGGGAGTATGCTCTTCACCCTTGTGGTGAATCAAAAACCTTGAACCTCAAGATTTGATCCATTTTGTTTAGTTTAGGAATCCTTTAGAGGGCCTGCTCTTGAGCAATCAAGAGGAACGACTCAAGTGGGGACAACCTTGTCATCATTCTCCTTGGTGGCAAGTGATTCCAACTCACTATAATCTCAAGGCTATCAAGGACACCAAAAACCTTGATAGACATAACACTTGTCTTCGCTTGATGTAAGTACTTGTGGGATTGTGACCATGAGGAAAACATTGAGCAAGAATGCTTAAGGTACTCTTGAGGCCGCGAGGTCCTAGTCCTTTATGAGGAGCAAGAGGGGTGTTGTGAACGGAAATCCTTATTAAGAACCATTAGATAGAAGCCACCCTCTTTTAGCCGCTTATCTTCTTAGTGCAAGGATTGATCCAAGTGGTTTACCCGGATCACCTTAAGATACTCACCATATGTGTCCCTTTGGTTGTGTCATTTTGACATTTCCATGACAAAGCCAATATCTCTTGTGGGCAACCACTTGGTGTGAGGCAAGGGGGCATCAAGTTGTGGGCTAAGTTGGTAAGTATTGAGCCTTGTCTTGTAGGTAGTAATTGCTTGAAGTGTCTTCGATTGTGTGATACCAGTGTAAACGTTCTCAACATACAAACAATCGGTAGCATTCATAGGGTGCTTTTTCAATTTTGATATCACAAGTGTTTGTCTTGACAAGGTTGCTTTTGCCCTTGTTTCAAGTGCTTGAAGACATGTTTGATCCTTTACTGTTTGCAAACCTGTCCAAATGCTGTTGAATTTGTGACTGAAACCAAGAACATCAACCCTCAGACTGAAAATTTTGACCAAACAAACCCAGAAACGCAAATTTCACACAATTCTGGTCAAGAGTTGAATAATTCTGTAACAGTATCGCACCCTGTAAGGCGAAGTATCGTGCGATACTTCGCACATGCTAGAAATATCGCACCCTTTGAAGAGAAATATCGCGCGATAGTTCGCCCCTGACGGACTATCGCCCTGCCTGCCTGGGGTATATCGCCCTATAGTATTAAGAAGTATCGCCTGTCATAGGGAGAAGTATCGCACGGGTAGAGGTTTATCGCCCCAGTAGCCTGGAGTATATCGCCTGACTCATTTTTGTCGTGCTTAAATTTTGGTCAGTTTCAGTTGCTGTCAATTAGGCCAGGTCTTAGAACAGGCTTCTCACCTTGACGTTTGAGATTTGTCTTGACTCCAAATCTCTGGTTCTTAGTTCTTCGGGATAGCATCGTTTGGTTTACAAAGTCACTTTGGAATAATTGTCAAGTTAGAAAGCCATTCTTGGTGCCAAGGTTCATCTTTAAAAGTGTTAGCTATATTCTGGGAAAATTTCAGTTCTCTTATTGTCCAAATCGCTCTCATTTTTCAATTATCTTTTGGCCTAGTCCAACCTCCTGATTCAAAAGTGCAAGGGTAGTCACCCTTTGATTTGAAGCACTTCTTTGACAGTGTTGGTAAAGCCCCCTTTCTTTTCTTTTTTTCATCTTTCTTTGGACAATAGAGGATTTCGATTATCCTAGTTTGGTGTTGACACTTTGAAAGGTCACCTTATCATTGAGAATATTTCTCTTTCATGTCAGTTACGACAAGGTACCAAGTTAATCAAGGGAAGCGACCCCCTGTTGCCTTTAGCCAGTTACCACCTATCAAGACCCGTCGACAACCTAAGGGAAAAGGACCCCTTTTTGACCAATCTCCTAAGAGTGAATCCGAGGTTTGTTTCAATCCGGGAGCTAACCCTAGTGAAGTGAGCACCTCTTTCATACCACTTTCATCAAGCATGGACATGAGTTACACTTTCACCCGACAACAAAGAGAAGCCATGAATCAAACTCTCGAGGATATCTTTCAATGACACAGAGGAGAGTATGGTGGTTCTTCTCATGCCAGTCCACCCGGGTCACCTCCTAATAACGCGAGGTATTTTGATGCTCAACAACGAGCTGAAAGACAGCATAAGTCAGCCCACTCAGATTCAGGGTCACAACACGAAGACCAGAACAATGAATCTGGTGATCACCATATCAACGCAGCTAATGCAATAAGGCATTCAAGACAAACCTCCCCACTTAAGGACACTTCTCGATATGCAAATACAAGATTAAGAAGCATTGAGAGAGAGAGAAGCAAGCCTACTTAGATGAACAGGCTGCAAAAAAGGAGAAATTCTGACAACTAGAGGAAGAGGAACGTGCATTGTTGGATATACAAAAAAGAGTCGCCCAAGAAGAAGAAGATAGACTCTATGCACAACAACTCCAAAATCGATCTAATAGGAGGGGAGCCAATAGTGGGACCAACTCGCCCCCATCTACCCCTTCCCCTAGCCCTCGAAGAAGATCAAAGACACCCTCACGATCCCCAAGTCCTAGAGGAAGAAGGACTTCAAGATATGACCATCACAGGGGACAATACTCGCATAGACATTCAAAGCAACCCTCCCAACGAGCACATCATGGCTCACAACATGGAGGCAGTTATGCTAATCATATGGACTTCATGACTATGCAACAAGAACCATCCTTTCAAGCCTATGTGGAGCAATACGTGGAACAAAACAAAGACCAATTTTTGGAAAGTCTTATCAACAAAGGCGCTAAAGTTCCATATAACTTTGATATTCACCAAAAAATCAAGAAACAGAATCCTTCAACTGATGAGTTAATCTTACAAATGCAAAAGGATATAGACAGAATGAAAGCTCCCAAGAATACATTTCATTTGGACTCCATATGTCCTAATCCCATTGACAAAAGTGTGGTGATGGTAGAATTTCCTAAGAAAGTTGAATTCCCAACATACGACAAATATGATGGCACGGGTGACCCTCATGACCATGTTCGACAATTCTACATAATGAGATTTTCCTTTCACCACGAAGACTCCTACTTGTTGAGATTATTCCCAAGGAGTTTAAAAGTTCAAGCCATGGAATGGTTCACCAACCTTTCCCCTCCAGTAAGGACATTTAGAGAACTTGTCCAAAGATTTGTGCAACATTTTGCTTACAATTTATCTAGGTCGGTCACCATGCTTGATTTGTGTAAACTTAAGCAGAATCAAGGGGAATCTTTTGTCACCTTTTTGCAACGATGGAGGCGATTGTGTTCGAAATACCCAAGGACAATCCCTGAAGAAGAGAGAATTGATATCATTGTGAACAATCTAATACCAGAACTCAAGTATGAAGTCAAGAAGATTCCATTTAATTCTTTTGATACTATGGTAGAGGTGGCATGTCGCATTGAGGATGTCCTAAAAGAACAAGGAATTTTGGCTAAACCAACAAATAACAACAATAGCCAAAATAACAATACTAATGGTAACAAGGACAAAAAGAACTCTTTTTGGAACAAAAACAAGCAAGTCGTCAACGACGGAGTTGTTGATTCTCAGGTCAAGAATGAAGGAGTTCTTAATCTCTCTCATGCAGTTCAAGCTATGAAGTTGCAAACATCATCAACGCAACAAGACAAACCTCAGTATCAAAAGAGATCTAAAACGGAGAAAAGACAATTCACTAAATTGGGAGAATCCTATGCAGATGTTTTTAAGACACTAGTTGCTCATAATCTGGCACACCCACAGGATCCTACAAAACATCGAATACCAGATCCTTTACCTCATTGGTGGGATGCTAAGGCTTTTTGCGTTTTCCATAATGGGATTGGACACGACATAGAAAATTGTTTCAAACTCAAGCATCTTGTCCAAGACCTTATTGAGAAAGGACAATTACAAGTGGGTGGGTTAACTACTAATGCAGACCATCAAGCCTTTAAAGAGCCCTTGCCTAAATATGAAAAAGGAGAGAATTCTAGTAAGAATGGCAAGGCGGCTATTAACTATACATACACACATGCTGATAATGTGATTAATATGCTTGAAGTGGCTGACGATAATATCAACATGGTGAGAAAGAAAGATCCTTATGGACATAATGTGGACTCAGTTCCTATGACTAATGAAAGACCCGCTGTGGTGATAAGAGGTCCTCACACACAAGGAATGCCCCGGTCCCTCAATGTTGTCACTAGGGGTCAGGCTCAAGCACCCATTATCATCAAAGGTCCTAGCACTAGCAAGTCTAAACAACCCACGTCCAAAGGTGCTCCTCCAAAACCTGTCGTTGGTCCTGATTCCAATTATAACCTTATTGACCAACTACAACGAACACCCGCTCAGATATCCATTTTTGAGCTTTTAGAATTATCTCCTAAGCACAAGCACGTCCTCGAGGATGCCTTGCGAGCAGCCAATGTCCCTAATAACTTAGATGTCGACCAATTCCAAAACATGGTCAACCATTTGGCTAGCCCTCATTTCCTCACCTTCTCAGAAGAAGATGACAAATCCATTAGTCACCCACATAATTTGGCCTTACACATCGAGGTCATGATTCATAAAACCCGTGTTAGACGTGTACTAATAGATGGGGGTGCGGGGCTCAATATTTGTACTCTGAGTTTGCTGCTAGCTCTAGGGTATTCTGAGAACGTCATTGACACAAAGAAAAGAATCACAATCAAAGCATATGATGAAGCAGAAAGAAGTTCTAAGGGATTGGCTGTTTTGCCTATTCGTATTGGTCCTGTAGAAAGAGACATATTATTCCAAATTGTTGATGTCGGACCTCTCGCCTACAACATTTTGCTAGGTAGGCCATGGATTCATGAAATGCAGGCAGTTCCATCGACATATCACCAGTGTGTTAAGTTCCCCCATAATGGTGTAGAAATTTGCATCCCGGGAGACAGTGCTCTATCAGTTAATAACATTTCTGCGGGATCACATGTACCTTTGAATAGAGAAGCTGACAATCTTAGTAGTTCACTTGAACAATGTAAGCAGAAATTCAAGACCATGGACCTTGGGATGGGAGATTATAAGATTGATTCTTTTACAAAAATGCCAATCTCTCCTAGGTCTTATGGGAGACCCTCCCCAAATGTGAAGCCTTCATCATCAGCAATGATGTTATTTGGGAAATTTGTTGAGTCTTCGGTCCCCATTCAAGAAGAGAAAGAGGAAGTTGCTGTAAGGAACTGGATATATCACAAAGAGAAATACAAACATAATGAGAATTTTGCTCCTTCACCTGAAACTTATGGGAAAGGATATACACTGGTCAAAAATATGGGATATCCGGGATTTGGTCCCCTTAGTCATAGGCTAGATGCTAAAGCTGAGCCTCTTGATCATGCTCTCTTTGGACGCAAAAATAAGTCCACAATCGGCTTAGGTTTTGAGAACAAGAAGAAGAAAGGTATCCCTGTCCCAGTGGCAACGGACAGCGACAGTGATGCAGATTATACGCCCGATCTCTCCAATCAACAAGATGTGCCTGATGATTGGGTGCCCTCAACGAATCTCCTTTGGGGAGATTCCACAGATTTGATGCTTAATAATCCTACTATCCCAGCTGCGACGGATAGTGATTGTGTGACTTCTAGATCGACAAAGGAAAATGTTACTGTCCTAGCTGCGACGGATAGTACCAATACTAGAAAGGGAGAAACCCTCCCTAACCTTGAGGCTTCTACATCACGAGGCCTAAATGACGACTCAGAGACAGACTCCCATGAATATGAATGGGATTCGCTTTCAGATGCAACAATTGATCTAGATGTGGATATTATTCATGCCTATAGTACCCAACCCGATGCAACTAACGATCCTAGTGTCAGACTAGAGGATTGCCCTCCTCAAATCGCCTTAGTAGATGACGCTTCGTTTGATAGGATGAGCCCCAATTCAGGTATCTTAGGAGAAGACTTGATGAGCTCTGATTATATGGTCACCAGAGATGACACTTTTCACATTCACAACATCGAACCTACCATTGACTTGCCCCTTGTTCACTTTGACCTGATTGACTGGCCCCAGCGCCACCACGAGCCCACATTCCTCACATTTCACAACGATTACGAAATTGCTTGCTATCTGAATGCTCTCGAACCCGTGGCTTCTTCCACCAATGAACCAACAACCAGCATGACGGAGCCTGATATTAAGTACCTCAGTCTCAAAACAAAAGAGAAAAAGAAAAATAGGTCTGATGGCGAAAACCACTTTGTGGCGGTGTCAGAACCAAAAATAGTAAAAAGAAATGACGCATCCAAAGGTGAAAACCTCTTTGAGGCACCTAAGGATGGGGTACTTAATAACTTGCCGAGTTATTTCCAGGATAGATCATCAATCTTGATTGAACCAACAAAACCGGTCAATCTAAACACAGAAGAAAATCCTCAGATAGTCCATCTTGCTCAGTCTTTATCAGAGGAAGAAACCAAGGCATATGTACAATTTTTACAGAAAAAGAAAATTAATTTTGCATGGACCTACTCAGACATGCCAGGGCTTGACACAAATCTCATAATGCATCACTTATCTATAGCTCCAGGAGTCAAGCCAGTCAAACAGAGACTAAGAAAAATGCATCCACATATAGCTCTACTTGTCAAAGGAGAATTAGAAAAGCTTTTGAAAGCTGGATTTATTAGAGCCATCGATTATGCAGAATGGATCTCAAACATAGTACCGGTCTCCAAACATGATGGGTCCATTCGTGTCTGCACAGATTTTAGGGATCTAAACAAAGCATGCCCAAAGGATGACTTTCCACTTCCAAACATTGACATGATAGTGGACATGACGGCGGGATATGACATATATTCCCTAATGGATGGTTTCTCGGGGTATAATCAAATCAAAATAGCTCCTGAAGACCAAGAGAAAACAGCATTCACATGTGCATGGGGAACCTACTGTTGGAACGTCATGCCATTCGGGTTAAAGAATGCAGGAGCAACCTACCAAAGAGCTATGACAACTATCTTTCATGATATGATGCACAAAAATATGGAAGATTATGTGGATGATACCCTAGCAAAATCAAGAAAAAGGGACACACACCTCAATGATCTGGAAGTAATTCTAGATCGTATGGAACAATTTCAACTCAGATTGAATCCAAAGAAGTGCGCATTTGGCGTCACCTCAGGCAAACTTTTAGGATTCATAATATCAGCAAAAGGTATCGAGGTTGATCCCGAAAAGGTCCAAGCAATCCTAGATATGCCACCTCCTCGAAATATCAGCCAAATGAGAAGTCTTCAAGGACGTCTTCAATCAATTAGGAGGTTTATTTCTCAGCTTGCAGATAGAGCGCAACCCTTCAACAAGACATTGCATAAGGGTGCTTCTTGTGTTTGGAACGAGGATTGTCAAAAGAGCCTAGATCAGATCAAACAATACTTGGCTAATCCCCCGATCTTAATGCCTCCTATTCCAGGGAAACCATTGCTTCTATATATCTCAGCTACAGACACTTCCCTGGGGGCATTATTGGCTCAAACAGATGATACTGGGAAAGAACGGGCCATCTACTATATCAGCCGTACTCTAGTCTCTTATGAGATCAATTACAATAATATTGAGAAGTCTTGTCTCGCGGTGGTGTTTGCTTCTCAAAAGTTGCGCCACTACATGCTTGCTCATACCATACATTTGATTGCCAAAATTGATCCCCTTAAATATTTTCTTGGTAAGGCTGCCCTGACGGGTAGACTTGCTAAATGGATGATGGTCCTCACTGAATTTGACATAGAGTACGTTGAAAGGAAGGCAATAAAAGGGCAAGCTATTGCTGACCAATTAGCTGATTTTCCAATCCAGGATAGTATGCCAGTCCAAGTGGAATTCCCAGATGAACACATTTTATATACCACTACTCGCACTTGGAAAATGTTCTTTGATGGCTCCCGCATGCAAAATGGATCAGGTGCCGGAGTGTTATTTGTTTCTCCACATGGGTACAACATTCTGAAGTCTTATAAACTATTATTCCCATGTACCAATAATATTGCAGAATATGAAGCTTTAACTAATGGCTTGAAAATGGCTATAGAATGGAATATCACAGAATTACATGTCTTTGGGGATTCTCAGCTAATCATCAACCAAGTCAATGAAGAGTATCAAACCAAGGATGACAAATTGATACCTTATAAAAAGATGGTTGATTCTTTGAAACGCTATTTCACCTTTGTGACGTTTCAACAAATCCTTAGGATAGAGAACAAAGCTGCAGACGCCATGGCCACATTAGCTTCACTTCTTCAGTTGGAGACACATGAATCCAGATTTGAATTCCTGGTGGAAGAGCTACACCATCCCATCTTTGACTCATCTAAAAGCCGTGTCATTTGTGCCATTATCACACACGAGTCCTCCCGATATGGTGCTATCTATTCATATCTTCGTGATGGCATCATCCCTGACACATTCACCCGCTCCGAACGCCGAAACCTCATCCGTAACGCCTCTCGCCACACCCTCATCTCTGGTGACTTATATAGAAGGGGTTTAGATGGGACACTCCTTAGGTGCTTGGAAAAGGAGGAATCCAACCAAGCGTTAGCTGACATCCACGAGGGCATTTGTGGTGGGCATTCTAATGGTCTTGCCATGGCCCGAAGGTTGCTTAGGGCGGGATATTATTGGCCCACAATGCAGATAGACGCAGTCACCTTTGCTAAGTCATGTGAAAAATGTCAGAAACACGGCAACCTGATTCATGCTCCGGGTAGGGAGCTAATCCCTTCTATTTCTCATTGGCCATTTCAGCGCTGGGCCTTTGATCTGGTTGGGCAAATTCACCCCAACTCATCAGGTGGACACAAGTTCATCATTACTGCCACTGACTACTTCACAAAATGGGTGGAGGCCGTACCACTTTCTGTTGCTTCAGGAAGGACCATTTCTTTGTTCATCTTGAACCATATCATTTGCCGATTTGGAGTGCCTTCTGAGATCATTACTGACAACGGAGGTCAATTTAAGAATAAAGACCTAAAGCACCTGTGCAAAAAGTTTAAAATCAAGCAACATTGGTCCTCCATATATTTCCCACAAGGAAACGGACAGGCCGAAGCTTCTAACAAAACCATTCTTAAGATTCTTCATAGAACAGTACACAAGAATGGTAGGGATTGGCACTTACAAATCAATCCAGCACTATGGGCTTACCGAACAAGCATTCGCACACCTACAGGGGCCACTCCTTTTTCTCTCACCTATGGCGCTGAAGCAATATTGCCTTTAGAAGTCGAGATACCATCCCTCAGAGTCTCACTCAAAGGTTTGATTACAGATGAGGATTACCGTGCCACGAGGTTGCAGGAACTAGAACTTCTAGATGAGAAGCGTAAGGCTTCCTTTGATCATATGAGAGCGTATCAGAAGCGTATGTCCAAGGCATTCAACAAGAAGGTTCGCCCTAGAGAATTTCAAATAGGTGATCTTGTTTTACGAGAAAACCCTAAGAACCAGCAAAACAGAGAGCAAAAGGGCAAGTTTGAACCTAACTGGCTTGGACCATATGTCATCACAGCTGCTTTTGGTACTGGTGCGTATTTACTGTCAGATCCTGATGGAGAACAGCTCCCTGATCCCATCAACATTGTGCACCTTAAGAAGTTCTATCCTTGAGGCCCATTCTGTCTGGGGGCATCTTTTGTATATATCTTATTGATCCTGAAAAAAATACCAAAAAAATTGATATATGATGCTGAAAAAATCCTAAAAAGCATAAAAAGTCCTGAAAAAATACAAAAAAATCAAAAAATTCAAAAATCCAAAAAAGAAAAAGAAAAAATGAAAAATGATTCCAAGTGGTGAAAACCTGGAAACAGGCGCTACTTGAGGCCTTTGCACCTCTATTTGTTAGCATGCGTCCTCGACACTTAACCACTTTCCATCATGCCTTGACCTTATTTGGCTTAGTCTGGAATTGGTCTTTGTCTTTGTCTAGGGGGCATAACTGTTCGCATAGGTCCTTTTGGTGCGTTTGTCTCTTGGGGCATTTCACAACAGGTGTTTTTCAACACCACCCCAAACAGTGTTTTTCAACACTACCCTTGCGTCGAGTGTTTCTTAACACTTATCAGATATCTTACCCAATAGTCCACAGTATGATGCGATATTTCCCATTTGCAGATAAGATACTCAGAATTTGACTCTATGACCAACACACACGCACTTAAACAATCAACTCGCTGGCGATATGATGACTTTATTCTTCTTTGTGTGCTGTCTATGAGGATTTCTTTTGATGAGTGATCTCTCCCTGAGAAGTTTTCGATGATGCATAGCTAGAAGACTGAGGGAATGAGAACATGTTTCCTTTCTTTATCTACTTGTGGGTATATTTTGTTGATCCTAACTGTCATGAGCATTTATGCTGGTCCTACTTGACACTATGGATTGACAAGGTATTATCCTTGACTGTTTTGCGAGTGCATGCTTTTAGCTATCCTGACTTTCATGTGTCCTGATACAAGCATAATCTCGCCATATCAAACTTAGGTAATCTTACTGCATTAGTCATCTTGACCTATATGTCTTTGATGCCTAGGTAAGATTTCCACATTTCTATCTGATAAAGATCATATTCATATCCACATAGTAATGCTAGTGTGCATTGTATGATCTTACGACGCTACCAATAACGCTCGATGATGATAATTAGATGTCTATAAGCGTTGTGACCTTGCAAGTCAACCACTTTCATAGTAGCTTGCATTTTTAGGGTCATGTTAGTCTAGTCTTGCATCTTGCGCATGGAGAGAGCTCTCCTTGTCATCCTACATGGACCTGTTAGTCAACTGCGCTCACCTTCTCTTCTTCTTGATCATGTCTTTCGCTCCTTGTCTTTTTCATCTCGAACCTGTTTCTGTTCATCACAAGGGGTTAATCACATCATCATATCTATATCAAAACTGTCATTTTCAAGAAACATAAGTCTACATCATACATATGAGAATTAAACATACAACTATGAGAGAGAACATACATAAGCACATACATAAGCATTTTTGAGCAAAATGACAAGACAATATACATAAACTGATACATCCATCATAAGTGAGACAAATACACATGATATACCGAACATCCAGTAATCTCATAAATTAATAAATGTCATGATATACAATATGAGATCCCAAAATCTGGATCAAAAGTCTCAAAATATGTCCAAACAACCTAAGACCTAACCCTAAGACTCGCTACCACCCTCGTGAGGAGCTCGTGGTGGTGGAGGAGGCATAGCTCTCCTATCAAAAGCCACGTCTGATACCCCTGCCCGCTGAGAGTATGATGGTGCTCTCTCACCCTCTGGGACGGCCTGCAGATATAATCCGTGATAGTAAGCAGCCCTCGCTGACTCCCGTCGGAGCTCCAGTGCCTCGGTCTGTGCCATCGCCTCACGGTGTGCTATCTCTGCTCTAAGATCAGCTATCTGCTGATCCCGCTCTACCCTCAGATCCAGGAGCTTCTGATCTCTCACAGCTATGGTGGTCCGCAGCTACTGTATCTCTGCCTCCCGAGCTTGTATCTGGGCTCTCAGGTCCTCTCCCCCCGCAGGCTGCTCCTGCTGTACCTCTGCCTGCCGGCGAGCTGGTCTCGCCTCCTCCTCAGGAGTGGCTGATCTCTGTCCCCGTGACCGTTTCCGGCCACCTGATCCTGACCCCTCTCCTCTCTCCATCCTCCTCCCTCTCCCCCTCCCGCCATCCCCTCCATCTCCTCCCTCCTCTCCTCCGTCCCCTCCGTCTCCTCCGTCCCCTCCCTCTCCTCCCTCTCCTCCTGGCGCTGGCACCTGAGCATCTGGTACTGTAAATCGAGGGAATGGTACCCTCCGCCGCTCTGCTTTGTAGGCTCCATCAGCCCTTGCGTCTGCCACATCTGGGAAATAATCCCAGGGCTCGCTCCTGATAGCTGCTGTCTCTGCGACAGCCTGCTGATAATCCAGCATGGGTAGCCACCCATGTCCCTCCTCATCCCTGGCTCTGGCATAGGTAGTAGTCTCTGTCGAGACTCGCTGCTGCCTCCCGAACTGCCGCCATACCCGACTGATGCAAAACCTCTCTATGATATCTGCATGTCGACCTACCAGTGGCCGACTGCATAGCATATAACTGAGCTCCTCATCTGCATCACTCCATCCCTCCACATCCCTGTATGGCCTCCATGTGAATGAGGCTATCTCATCCAGAATCCGCCGATAGTAGGTCACATCCCCTGAATGGGCATGTGATATAAATCTGATGTACCTATAAATGAATGGGTACCTCCTCTCCCTCGGCTGAATCCTGGGACGCACTACAGCAATATGCTCCCATGCCCATACCTGTGCCAGGATGGCACCACACGCCCATGTCCGACCGTCCCTGTAGACGATCTCATGCAGCTCATGATACATCTCTGCTAAGATCGCAGGCCCCCATGCCATCCGTCGAGGCCTGCCTACCAAGTCTACCAGTAGCCTGCCCCATCCGAGCGGAAATCCCTTCTGACTGCGATCAGTCATCAGGATCTGTGAAATGATAGATGCCACAATGCATGGCACCGGATAATCTCTGCCGAAGTCATCAAGCAGTCGCTCCCAACTGACATGCCTGTCTAGGATGGTCACATCCTGAAACATCTCCTGAATCAATCGGCGCCCCTCAGTGACGTCCTGATCATAGTACACCTGTGACAACAAACAAATCATGTTAGTTTTCATCACATGGAAACATTACATTTATGATTATATATCAAAACATGATCATACTTACAGGCTCTCCGTGGCATGGCACTCGTAAGATCCTGTAGACGTCCTCCAAAGTGATCGACGCCTCTCCAGTAGGCAGATGGAAGGTGTCGTGCTCACTATGCCATCTCTCGGCAAGAGCAGTCAACAACCCATGGTCCGCTCAGATATATGGGTATCTCAGCAGATACCGGAATCCCATAGCCCTGATATCGGCATTGCCCGGATCATCCAGATCTCGGACACACCGTAATCCTGTCACCTTCGGCGCTCTGATGATGAGCGCCGGAAAAACCTCCTGCAAGCCAAAACCAAACCCGTTGTTAGTACATATCATGATGGATGTCCAAAAAACTCAGTATAAAACATCTTAAAAACGTAACATTGTCTAGACCCATGTCATTTTTGCTCAAAAAATGCATTAAATATCAAAATTTTCAATTGGGCGATATTCTTTTTTGGAGAACTATCGTGCGATACTTCTCCCTATAGTGGGGCGATAAACCTGGTGTCGAGCGATACTTCGCCCAGTATCGCGCGATCTTTCGCCCAGTATCGTGCGATACTGGTGCCCAAAGAGTGCGATACTTTTGGGGCACGCGAAGTATCGCGCGATACTTCTCCCCAAAGCGCGCGATACTTCTAAAGTATCGCGCGATATTTCGCACAACAAAAAATTTTGAAATTTAAAATTTGAAAAAAACGTGCTAAAAAAGCTATTAAATGCTAGAAATGATCAAAAAGTTTGAGTTTTTCGAAAACATACCGGGGTAGGATAGTGTGGTGGCCGGTTATGCAACCGGGCGCGCTCGAATCGATGCCTGTGGACGGGAACTCCTGCTTGCTGAGCCATTTTCTCTCTCTAAAGCTTTGAAATTCTCAAATCACTAAAAGACAAATGATTTTTGAAAATGACATTTTGACCCCTTTTATAGCATTTTGACTTTTTGACCTAATTTTCAAAACACCTCGGAATTGCGCGAAAATTGCACCCCTAGCTAATTTCGACGTCCTGGATCCATTTTCAGACTCGAAATCGAAATCCGAGGTCATCTTCATAGTCAAAATCGCATTTCAAATTCTTTCCCCCCCTTCTGCGCAGTTGATTGACCTTTTGAGGCATAATTTGATTTTCGATGGACTTTCTTCCTTCCATGTCTCTCAAATTTTCTAGTCTTTCATCCACTCTATTTCTAGTCTTCTATTTCTATTCTTCTACTTCCTCACTGGGGCATGTTTTCATTGCCTAATGGTTAACCTATTTGACCCTTACCTTCGATTGTGATTTTATTCTGATTTGATCAAATCTTTATCAATTCACTGTTCTCCTCTCTACCTGATTTCGATTTCGATTCCGAGGGGGCAGTACCTATGGGATTCTCATCCCTAATTCTCTTGATTTTCCTGATTCAGACATCTTTTGTGAGCTTTTGCTCAAAATTTGAGATTCTTATCTCCCATTTTTAGACATTGATTATTGCCTAGCAGCGACGGTGATAGTTTTGTCTAAAGCTTGATTTGCACCTAGCAGTGACGGTGTTGGTCTAAGCTTTTGTTTATGTTTGTCCAGATGTGATCCCGAATCGACCTCATATCTGAGTTGTTTTGTGATCCTAGATCGATCTCACATTTCAATTCTTCTTTGACTGCATGTGTTCCCAAATCGATCACACATTAGTCAAAGAGGGGCAAATGTATGCACCCAAAAATAGTCACCTAGACTTTGGGCCCCATTTATTCAATTTATCAATCCTGAATCATTTTGATCATTAATCAATATTTTCAACAATATCAATTTCTTGATCAAATCCTAATTTCGATCATATATTGGATTTTTATCCTTGGGCTAACCATTTATCCTAAGTCTTTATTTAATTAAAAGGAATATTTCCTCCCCTTTCAATTAAATAAAAAGCCCCACTTTCCTTTTATCCTAAGTTGCACAAATAAAGCATTATTCCTATTTTATAAAAAAGGGAAAAAGCACTTTTTGTCTCACATGAGGCTCAAAAGTCAACACTTCACTCTCATTGGAGGATACTTGTGCACATGGATTGCTCCTCTTTCAAGCTCCACCGCTGATTAAGTCTTTTTGCCTCTTAATCTCCATGGTCCATTTCACCTCATTTCTTATAAAAGGAGAGCTCTCTCCTTCATTTGCATATCCTTGTTTTGTGCTATTGTTATGCTGCAGGTTTTGGAGCTCTCTTTGAAGACACTCAAGCTTTGAAGACCTTGTTGTTGCATTTCATTTAGTTTGCTTTCATAGTTGCATTCATGGCATTCTTAGTGTAGATTTTCGTTTATGCAATCTCACATAGTCTAAATAGGAAGGATTTGTAATCCATTGCTATTTCCTTTCATAGATTAGTTGCATTGTACTTCCATTTTCATAGCATAGCTTGCACATTTGTATCTTCATCTTAGTTGCATTGCATTGCATTTCATATTGGATTCTTGGAGATATTGGCATTGTTGCCCTTGTCTTCATTGTGAATCTCTCATTGTATGGTTGACTAGCAAGGTCACTTTCTTATAGCTCTAGCTGAGAGCAAGACTCATAGTCCCTTGCAACTCCATGCATAGAGAGCTATGAGCCACTTTGTGAGGCCTCACTCTTGAGTAACCTTGCATGTAATGGTTCATAGAAGTGCATATTTTAGTGTGTACAATTGCATGAGTAGACATGTCAAGTTATTATGGACAGTTAGGTTACTCACCATCCTATTATGAGACTAATGCTTAGTGGGCTAGTTATCAGCCTTATCAAAGCCACCTAAAGCCTACTTTTATCCCAAGCTTCCATACAATACAAGGTTGTCATTATATCTAGCATGCCCCAAATGATTTTGCCCTTGTGCAAGATTATGAAAGGGCCCTCCGACAAGATGGATCATGGGCACAAGTGGCCCAACAAAAAATGCAAAGCCAGCTCTCCTATTATGCTTACCACCCACCCACCCCTTCTCAGCCTAGTAGGTAGAACACTTTGAGCTCAAAATTCATGAAAGAGCAAGAGAAGACAAAGAGTCTATTGCTTGATTTGATTAAGCAAGTGTCTGAGATCAGGGAGCAGTAGGAGATAGTTCCCCACCAAGTGGTAGAGGTTCTTTTTGATAAGCAACAAGTAAGACAATTTCAAGAAGAGATCAGACACTAAGCTGACATTGAGATAGCAAGGTTGAGATCACAAATTGCTCAACAAGAGGCTCTTAAACCTAAAATTCCAAGTTGGAGGACCCATTTGCCTCAAGAACCTAGACATGAAGAGCATACAAAGCACTTGTTTCCAAGTTTTAGGGACACCCTTCAAAAATTTGAGCCTTTTTTGGAGCAGTTGCAACCTTATTGTGGTCTGCAATAGTCTAAAGACTATGTTGGGACAAAGCCAGCTGCAAGGGACCAACACCAAGATGATAGGGCCTTTAGTTTTCCAAGCTTTAGGATGGGTATGCCTTCTATGTTCCCCTTTGAGCCATCTCAATTTCACATCCCAAGTCTTAAGGCAAAAAATTCTTTCCAAGAGCCTATACTTGAGATTCAATCTACCACTCTGTAAGAGCAGTCTATTCAAGAAAGTTGTTTATCTCAAGAGGCCCCTTTGGTCTCTCAAGATGATGAAGTGTTGTGGATACCCCAATGGACTCTACCTCCTGGCTATCAGATGCCAGATCTTTTCAAAGATACTAATCTAGTGTCTAAGCAAGGACCTATGGTAAATGAGATTTAATTTGAAGAAGAGGAGAAGAAATCTAAGGTATCAGTGCAAAGTGATGACTGTGGTGAAGTAAACTAGTAGGGTGAGGAGGTGAGGATTGACGCTCAGCCTGAACTCTTGGTTGATTTTCTTAATGAGCCTCCCCCATTTTTTGATAATGAAGAAGAGACCATGCAACCACCTATGGGTGAAGATCAATCAGAACAAAGGATTCACCATCAACAAGAGGTTGATACAGAGGGGGATGCTATGCTAATATTTGATGAGCTGCCTAGTTTTGTTGAGTAGGATAATAAAGTTATGGAAGATCTTTTCCAAGAAAGGAACATAGAAAAAAGCCCTGAAGAGTATGATTTTTCCAATATCATAGAGGTCCTTTGTGACAAATTGAGTGATGAACCCCTATTCCTTGGAGTGGAGGTTCAAAGTTGTGTGACTATAGAAGGAGGCCTAGTTCTGGATTGCCCTCTTCCTAAGAAGCTACTGCATGAACAAGGGGTGGAGCCAGTTCCTGATCTTTAGGATATTGAAAACTTTGATGAGCTCTTGGCCTATTTAAAAGTGGAGGATGATAGTCCCCTATCCATAGATGATGAGTTGACATGGCTATCCATGATAGAGGATAGCCATGAAGATAAAGAGGAAACCATCAAAGAAGGTTTTACCTTCAAAATTTCAAGAGGTTGCCCCATCAGATACTTGGCCCAGAAGGAGTTTACCAAGGCCTCTCCATATGATCAATCAGAGGAAGGTAAACTCAATCTTATTTTTACAGAGGCAGTTCATGACTATTTGACAAATTTTTATGTACCTCATATCTTTGTAGCTATCCTTATGCATTCAATGCAAAATATCTTACTAAGGAAGGGTAGTTATTTTAGCATACCAATGAATGGTTTTGTTTAATCAGTTTTTTGCACTGGTTAGTCTAGGTTAGGTTAGTTTTTCCTATTTTTCTTCAGTTTTCTAGGATAGTTCTTCCTATTTTCCAAGAAGTGCTTTGCACACAGCTCCAGTTCTATCTCCTTGTGAGAATTTTTTATTTTGATGACCCCATGCCCAATGGATTACTTTATGGCCACTGGTTTTCCATGTCTAGTAGGCTGACATCCAGCAAAAGTCACCAAAATGTTACCCTAATTTTCATATGCATGCAAATTTGGCTAAAATCTATTCCAATGTCTCTATTTTACCCCTACCAAGCGTCCCTAAAAGTTTCATGCCTTATGACTCATATTCTGGCCTCTGCAAATTTTCTAACTCCCTGGTCTACAGTTCTAAAAATTCATAAAAGTAGCCATTGTAGGCCAAACCTTCAAAAACCCTAAGCCTTGTTATAATTCTTTGTTACTTTATCGGCCACTTAAAAATCCCAATACCCATGTACGCTTTGATTTCCTTCGGTCACCAGTTCTCTAAGTTTTCCTGGCAGTCATTCTTCTTGTTCTATGATTCAGTGACTAACCCTTCAGTCATGTATTCTAGTGATCAAACCCCAAGTTAATCCTTTATTCAGTGACCTCGTGAATCACTTTGTTCGCATAATATCTGGACCTAACCAAGGTTAAACATCTCATTTAGTGATTCAGTGAAATAGTCAACTTCTCTTCAGTCACGTAATCACTAAGTGTTTGGCGGTCTTAGCTTGCAGGGGTCCCATTTTTACAGGATCTGATGGTTGTCATGAGATTGCGAAGGGTCTGTCAGAGGCATGTGATCTCACGATAGTCATTGATCTTCCCTTTTTCTTAGCACTTCAAGCTTTCTGGGTCCACTGCCACGGTGTGCTACTTGGAAGCTTTTTATTGCTCGAGGGATGATGACTTGTATTTTTGTCAGTGGGCCCAAGGATGTCAGAAGCTTGGAAATCTATGGTGGGCATATGATCTGAAAGAATATTCGAAGGGCATGAGATCTTGTGCCCACTGTTGGATTGGAATCTTATCTTAAGTTGGTCTGATGTCAGGGCAGTGCCGAGGTGTTTTCTAATGAGGTGGTCAGGGTAAATAGGAAAATGCAACGTGGTGGATGTTAGTGGGCCCGTGGGGTCTGGAGTTTCTAAATGGGTTAAACATGATCAGATCTCATGACTGTCATTATACCACGGATCCAAAGTGTTTGATTGTTAATCTCAGCGGTATAGCGACAGGCGTTTGATGGTGCTTCTTAGGATCATGGGTCTGTGTCTGTCAGACATGCCAACTTGCTCACTTGTGATTGGTTGCTGACTTCCACAGTGGCGGTTGACTTATCAGAAGAGTTTTAAACTATTTTAAAAGGTGCATCTGGGCTGTTCACCTACCGAGAAGGTTATTCATCGATGGTCAAGATTTAAAATTTAACCTACTAGCTATTATATTCAAATTTAAATATTTCTCTACAAGGTTTTTGGCTAGGGTTTGGGTTTTGCAGACATGCGCGACAAGATGGGTAGCTGGAATTTAATTCTTCAGGATAGTGGAGGTTGGAAGGATGATGATGGATGATCTGATCATTGGTGTCATGGATTTTATAGAGTACCATGTCGTGTTGAGGCTTTAATGAGCTTGGTGACACCTTTTGTAGGGTTAATCTTTCTAAAGCTGAATATCTTCAAGATCAGATTGTGAGCCTTCATGGCTTAGTGGAGTTGCAAGTAGGTAGATAAATCTAGGTTGCTTGTCTATAGGTTGATTGAAGTACAGAGATGGGCACATAAATATATATCTAATTGCCCATGATGTTGCAGAAATACTTTTATGATCAGACTTGTTTGAGTTAGGGTTAGATATTATTTTAATGAAAATCTTCTATAACCCTAGTTAGGTTTTTGAATCCTTCCTGTGTGTAGTAGGAGATGTATATATTGTAGTTTTTGGAGCTTTTGAGCTCAGAGTTCACATTTTGTAAATAAGAAAGTCTCTTTCTTGGAAAGCTATCCATGGTTTTTCTTCCTACCCTCTAGTTTTCCACATTTTGTAACCTCACATTGATTATTCAGATATTGTAGAGGTATTTTGTAGCAATTCTTCATGCCCCTATGCTTCCTTGTCTGAGTCTTCTCTTATTGAATCAAGGTATATGATGTTTTCAGTGGTATAGGGTTCCTGATCCCTCTTACTTTCTGTAACTATGTGTTATTGTGTTTGATCTAATTTAAATAGTTTTGTGAGTATACTTCAGCCCCCTGATAGTCTTGTCTCAATCCTACACTGAGTTGCAGAATTGAATGTCTGCTTGCAGGTCATAAGTTGTGTCTTATGTTCAAACCCTCCTATGAAGCACTTATGCAAGCCTATTCAGTAAGTTGTGACCTACTATACCTAAGCCTTTCATTGGTTACATTCCTCTATACTGAGATCCGAACCCTAATTTTCATGTATCACCTAGTAGGTAGTTTTCTTTCAATCTTTTCCCTTTCCAAGCATTCCTTCTATCCCTTTCCCTCAAAAGATTTACTTTTTCATGTCTAAAAGAAAATTAAGGTGATTATCTAAGAGGAACCAGCCTAGAACCTAGAGGTCTCATCTCAATTAGCATAGGTCCCACAACCTGGAGATGATTCTCATGTTATACTAGGTTATCAAGACTAGGAGAGCTTGAAACAAGGGTTCAAACTTAGTTTATAACAGTAATATAGAGAGGGGGTGAATTAGTATAAAACAACTTCATTATTTTCTTCAACCAAATTATAAATATCCAAGTCAATGAAAACAACCATAAAACATATATGAAAACAAAAGAACTCATAAAACCATGATTTATTTTTGAGGAAATCTTGGCCAAGGGAAAACCTTGGTGGGAATGGAACCCACAAATATCTTCTCTAAAATATAGTGAGCTTTTTAGGAGACCTAGCCTTGTTAGGAGCTGATCAATACATAGAGAATGTCCTGGTTAAAGCACCGATGAACCCTTTTAGGGGTATTACAAAATATTTGCATACTACATTTACAAAATGGATGGACTTCCTATCTTGATGTACAAAAGATTTACATAGATATAAGAACACCTATTGCAAATCCACATAACCTATTGTCCAACACCTTGCAAACTTCTCTACTCTTCTCAAACTCACATTCTCAAGTTTTCCAATACACTACTCGTCTTCTTAATCTCAAATTTCATCTTATACTGATGCCCGATTAATAGTAAAGTAGCTAGGTCGGCTTCTCATAGACAATTAGAAAACAAATTACAAGGTTGGTCATAGAATATTACATTAAGAGACCTTACATATATTAGAAGGACCTTATGTTGGTCATACACACATGATTTACACAAACTATCATAACATAGGTTGACCAATGCCTATACATCTTTGCAAGCTCTGATGCTTTGTTTCCTACATGTAGTTTTACTTAGGCTAATGTATTTTCTTTGAATGGAGACCAAAACATGTGCACTCTTAAATGAAGATCTTTCATACATCATTGTATCATTATGTAACTTAGAAAGCCATAAAAGTAATTTTGGCATCCTTGCTTATCAGAATACTTCCTCTAACTGCTTGTGACTAACTATGGAATTAGGCATTTTTTACATTGGGGCCTAGAAAAATTGAGTCCAATTACCTTGTGATGATCATAGGGATAAGTGTGATGACCTACAACTGATTGAATATCTTGATGAACTAAAGAGATAGTGATTAGAGATCACTAAGCTATTGAAGTGATATGTAAGATGATTAAATCAGTCAATATGTTGTCATTGATGTCAACTAGTTTTGACTATACTTATCATGATAGTTACAAACATCTAAATATCTATAGAAGGAATAAAGGGCACTAAAGAAATGAGACATCTACATAAGGAAAAGATGGATATGCTAGATAAGGATAAGGTATACATTGGGTAACTTATTGATGAGTCTATGGCATTTTATTGTTGACTTAGCATGTTATATTTTTGTATTATGAAGAAGAGATCAAAATTGAACAAGTTAATGTGGTCAATAATTGAAGATATCTGTATACACCTAGTCAGTCTTGTATATACTGAGTGACAATAATAACCGAGTTAGTTATCATCGACGCATTCAGTATTAACTGAGTATGGATGAAAATATTAAATGCTATAATAGCTGACTGAAATTGATGAGCTGTAAATTGCTTATGATTTTGAGGTAGCATATGAAGTTTGTTATAAGATCCATGGATGAAAAAATTAAGAGATGATCTAAGGGAAGATATTGAAATGTGTTATTGACACATCTACTAAGGAAGGTTGAAGCGACAAAATGGACGATGAGGATTAAGAGGCAAAATCTAATGAGTGAAATGAAAATGGTTTACTTGTCTATTTAAGAGACGTGGGTTTCATTTTTGAAACATGCCGGATAAAATATAGGCTATAGAATATTTCACGTGAAGACATTTTTCATGCATTCCTAATCAAACTAGTTACAAATAGAACTGAGCTGTAGGCATAACTGAGCATCAGAGATATATACACCAAGTGAAGTATGGTTAAGGATATGAGGAATTGAATTGGTTATTGATCAGAAGATTTTTTATGAGCTTAGCATAGATATGAAAATTTGCAAATAGAGTTGTATTTGAATTAGATCAATACTGTATCAGTTTAACCATTTTTACAGCAAAATATCTTAATTGAGTGGACATAACAGTCTTTTGTATTTCCATATGACATTCAAGGAATGTTAATTGTTATCTTGTTGACCCCATAGTGAATGCTGGTCAAAAGTTAACTGTTAGTGATAAATCCTTTAACCAGGTCACACCTGACAGTGTGCATTGCAACCTTTAATAGGGTTGGCTCCTAACTGAGCTCACTTCAAAAGAGTGAAATATTTTTGTGTTACTGGTCCCAGGTGGTTTTTCCCTTAGCAGGGTTTCCATGTTAGATCATTGTGTTATGTGTTAGTTGTTATGATTGTTTTACTATTATACTTTGCATGTTGCATATTTGATTAATCAGTAATCATAGTTTGGATAATTACTGGTATTCAGTAAATGATCAGAAAGATAGTTATTTTATCTTACCAAGTTGTTTGTCCATTGTTGATTAAGTTTGAAAAAGCACATCTAAGAGTTTCAGACTGTAGAATAACTAATTTAACTGATTCACCCCCCCTCTCAGTAATCTAACAAAGTGTTTCCAATAATGACAACATACAAGAAACCACTTTCCAACACTTCATATGTATAAATAAGAGAGGAGAGCATCTTTTTTAAAGATATTAGGAGAGGAGTTACTAAGTAACTCACCAATATATTAATACCATAATCCATAATAGGTGTGTGCAAAGTGTCAATATCCTCTTAAGGAGGATAAAATATTTTCCTATTAAAGGAATTAAAAAATTATATTTCCTTCCACTGGGACTAGAGGACAAAATATGTGTAGGAATTCTATAGGAATATTTTATTAAATAAAATAATGATTCCTTGGTTTATCCTTAGATAAATAAATAAACAAAACCAAGTAAAGATTAACTATTATAACACCTCCGCTTAATTTTGACTTGGGGAATTTACATGAATGGGCATTAAACACAAATTTTTACAATGAGATTGAAATGTCACTTTACAATATCTGCAACTTGATCCTCTACACAAGGGGGAAATTTGATTATCTTCAATTTGAACTAAGTCCAATTCTTCAAAAGTCTTGCTTAACCATATGGCATGTTTGGATGCATCAGTATAACTTGTAAATTCATATTTGATACAGTTAAGACAAGTGTATTGCACCTTTTGAATGTTCCATGATATGTCACTTTAATTAAAGAAGAGAAGAAAACAAAAAGATATCCAAAAGTAGATATCCCATCATTGGGATCTACCCTAGATACAAATCAGTATAACTTTGAAAATATACTTATAGTTTGCATCATAGAAAAATTAATCTTTAAAGAATAAAATTGATGAGGGTTAAAGATGAAACCATAAGCTTTCACTAAATTCCATTCAAGATATCATGATATCAAGATTAAACAACATGCTCCAAGTACAAAATGAACAATTGAGGTATCAAAACATCATCCATCCTCTCATTTCATAATAAACACAATATTGTACAAATGACCATAGATAAGATCAACTAATAAAATTTGCATCAACACTGCATCAATCACATGGAGATAGACAATCCCCTAATGAGTCATCCCATTGCAAGTGAATGGGTGATCAATCCACAACTTGCATGACTCACAATCTAAAAAATGAATTATGCAAACTCTTCATCATATTAGTAATTTGTAAAGAGATATGAGAGATAATAAACCATAATCCAAGTAGAACATATGACTCAAACATCAAATCAACAATTGATTTGATTTTCCAATTATGTCTACACTCATGTACCATAATTAATGAACCATCAAGGCGATATGAATCTATACCAATATTAAGAGAAGCTATTCAAATCAAACTTAGATATGAAGAAAATAAAATATTAATATATGCTAAATAATAATCCAAATTAAGGATTAAGAGTGAGAAACATATTGCATTCTAAATTTATGAGAAATCTAACAAATTTCAAGAAGGATTTTAAGAACATCCTCCTCACTATGAGACCAAAAAAATGGAGAAAGTTGATAAACATCAACTGAAGTAAGTGCAAACCAAACATTGGTTGGAGAGAAACTCCACGAGTCCCTTCGTAGAATAAGGCAACTTAGTTAACCTTGAAAATTGGGAACTTGATGGAACTTACAAAAAATGCAGTAAAATAAATAGTATAAAACCATAAAATGCCACCATGAGCAAATAAAGAGATGTTGTAAAAGCATAAAATTATAACTATTTACATATAAATAGATCATATAGAAAATTGATAGTAATTGATGCTAATTAATGAAACCAATAATAATCCTCATGAAGGCAATGTTGTTAGATAACTCACAATTCTTGAACAAATTAAAATTGAGCAATGCATTGGATTAAATAGATGGAGCATATATTATAAAGGGTTAGAAACATTATAACACTATAAAATCATGACGAGATTGATGACAATTACTTTTCTAAGGGGTGGCTGCAAGAAGTTGGGTGCCAATTTTTGACAAAAAGTGGAATTGTTTTTCCTATTTTTCAAAATTCTTGTCAATTGATGTCAAAAATTGAGGCACTTAGAGATTGAATCTCAAAAAACTTCACTAATATAAATTATAGTACTCGGAGATAGCTTTTCAAATATGTAATTTATTTCAATACCCACATTGCATAAATTAAATTTGGTAGGCATATTTAAAAACCACTTTTTCAGAATGCCTGTTTCAGGACCATACCTCACCCGTGTACGACCACCCTTTTTTGACACAAATAAATCAATATATGTTAATCCTTTTTAGGAAAGATACCTAAGACACTATAGATTGATGAGTATATTTTTCCTGATTTTTTTTTTGTATATATTTTTTTTAATTGATTTTTAATTGACAATAAAGTATATTTTCAAAACCTCTGGTGTACGGCCACCATAATTTGATGAAATGTTCATATTTTTCCAAAAAAAAAAATTATCTTGAAAAGAATAGAATGTAGATTGATGCCATATAATTTTTTTTTGTAGAAACCTTAAAACAAAAAAGTTATTAAAAGTTTAGTAAACCTCTGTGTTTCACATTTTCATACCTTTTACTATTGATAAATATAGGAAAAATAGTAAAATTTATTATATCATCAAAAAATTTACATTTTTGGAATCATGACAACGAAATCTATAATGGGTTTTCATTTCATCAAAAAATTCAAATTGAAAGACACTGAAAAAATTCGTTAAAGACAGAAAATTAATGTTAAAATAACTTAGTCAAATTTCTAGAGGTGAAGACATAGGGTCGGTGGGACCAAGCCTAAATCATGCCTATCCCGTACCAAAAACTGAGGCAAGTTAAAGTTTCCCGCCCCAAGCTATTAGAAACGGGTGCCCGATTTGAAATTTAAAAAAACAGGTGCCCGTTTCAAAAGTAATCGTTTAAGAAATGGGCACCCGTTTTTAAAAAAAATGGGTGCCCGTTTTAATAAACGGGTGCCCATTTTTAAAAAAAATGGGTGTCCGTTTCTAATGAGACCATTGGAAAATGACAGGTGCAGAAGTATAGAGGTACAATGATTGAATCATTATTCAATCATTGTAGGACTGTACCTGTGCGCAGACAGAATGTTTTAATAAATTTATACTTGGTTTTGTCTTGTTCTGGATTTGACACTTGTTGGATTAAAAATTCATCCAAATATGGGATCAAAGCAACGTAGAAAGAGACAAAGGATAGAAAATAAAGAAAAGGAAGCAAAACGTCAAAGAGAAAGAAGAGCAAGAATTAGAGAGGGTAGTAATGCCGGAGCTTCGAGTTCAACAGTAGCTTTAAAGGAAGAGAGCATTGAGAACACTGTAATGGATGAAGAGCCAGAAAGAGGAAATACAAATCAAGAAAATCTAGGTGCATCTACTAACCCAGTATTGGGTACTAGTATGTCTTCAGAACCCCGCATATATTCTGAAAATGAAATTCATGATTTATTTCAAACAGGCTACGAAATAAATGATTTGGATTTTATTCATGGAAGTACAGTAAGAAATGAAAGTCAAACACCAGTTGAAAAAGAAATTGAAACCCCACCTATGACTGAAAATCAAACCCCAACTGATGGTGAAAATAAAAGTACAGCTAAAATTGAGAGTGTGGATGTACACATGGAAACACCAGTTGAAAATGAAACATGTTTAAATGATAATGAAATGGGTAATCTTTTTCAATTGAATAGTGGTGTGTTAGACAATCTTCGTGGCTTGGTTTCATGGAGGCAAATTAGGACATATGCTAACAGATTGTTCAAACAATTTTTTTATAACAAGAAATTTGGGTTTCAATGTCAATTGATGTTACAATTAATGAAAATGACAAAGATGCGAAAAGTGATGAAGAGGTTAGGAGTCAATATGAAAGAAAAAAAAAAGGATGAGTCTTTGAAACAAGTTGTTTCAACTATTGCTAATGCCTTTGATACAATTGGAAAGAAAAGTCATTCTAAAGATAGAAATGCGGCACGACGAGCAATAACAACAGCTTTAGTAAACAAATCAACCCATGATAAAAGAATGATGAGTAACATAAGTGGATATCTTAATATTCATCGTAAAACTTTGGCAAAAGCTGTGAAGAGAAGAGTTGACTTTGAAAGTGATCCAGCTAACAACTTATGGACCTATAGTGGCAGACTCCCGAGATCTGATATGAAACTTACTAGTGAAGTGAAAACATTGATTGAAAGATTTTGGAAGGATAATACAAGAGTATCGCCAAATGCCAGGGATGTTCTAAAATTAAGAGTTGGCTCAAAAATTCATGAACCACATCCAAAACACCTTTTGGACATGACTCAAACTGAATTATACAAAAAATTTGTAGATGAAAAGGTGTTATCAATCAACATAAGTCAAAGATCATTTGAAAAGTGTAAACCTTGGTATGTAAGGGTAAACAAGGAAAGAGTCACATGTTGTTGTAAAACTCATGTCCAATTTCGTTACCATTATGATTTATTTCGATCTATACGTGGTACCATGCATACTAAAGAAATGTTACAGGAATGTGGTATCCAAATTCCACCTCAAGTTATAAAGGAGTTCATCTCAAGTTTGTTTTGTAACCCACATAATGACCAATATTTTCTTTTCAATGCATGTGTTTCTGGTGTATGCAATATATGTGGCAATCTTGCATTATTAGATGAGTGTTTTCATGAAACTCCTACAACTGAATTTGGATAACAAATGATTGATGTGCGAAGATTTAAAACTATTGAATATCCATTGAAGGATGGAAAGGTTGGAAGACGATGTGACCTAATAAATGAAAGCATTAGTGTTCACGCATTCATGAACGAATTCAAGTGTAAGATCATACCTAAATATGTGAAACACTCTCATAATGCTAGATGGCTTGATGAACAATTTCGCATGTGCAAGAATACATTCCCAGTGGGTAGTTTACTTTCAGTAGTAGACTTTGCAGAGAACTATAGTCTTGCACCACAAGATGAGATCCAATCTCAATATTATAATTCAGTACAAGTAGCCATTTTTGTTCATATTGTCTATAGGCATGCACCTGATAGTACAGAAGAGGATAAATTTTTTTTGAGGGAGTACCACTTCTATATGAGTGATAATAAACTACACTCATCAGAGTTTGTGCAATACTGCATGGAGACATTTTATGACAATTTAAAGGAGAGACAAATTCAAATGACACAACGTCTAATATGGTCAGATAATTGCACAGGTCAATTCAAGAATGCTAGAATGTTTTATTGGTTGAGTAGGACACATAAAAAAACCAATGTTGAACATATTTGGAGTTTATTTTATTTTTAATCATATTGTAATTGGGCAAAGAAGTGGGGTTTTTTTACTAGTTCTTTCCCTATGGAGCCCTTGAACTAGTCATATATATAAATAAAAATATCATTTATTGATGTACCATGTGTTATGATTCCTGTATACTTATTAATTTGTTCATTTTTTAATTCAAATTGTACAATTAATTTGATGTGACATATAACTTGAATAATTTGATGTGACATATTAATTAATGATATCCATTATCTAGTTATCTAGTTATCTAGTTATCTAGTTATCTAGTTATCTTATTTTATCTCTACTTATAGATGATTCACATTATATTTATTCATGTAGAGTATTTACATGCAATCCATCTTATTAAAAAAATCTTAGATCTAAAACAAATATTCTAATTTAATCTATGACATATACATATATTGATCAACCAAAAAAAAGCTAATCCACATAACATGTCACTCTAGTCCATATATAACATGTCCAAATAACTAGTCCAAATAAAACACATCCATAAAACATACATCATTGGTCCAAATAAAACAAGTTCATATATAACAAGTCCATAAAACATGTGAATAGTCCAAATATAACAAGTCCAAATATATAACAAGTCCATAAAACATGTGAATAGTCCAAATATAACAGGTCATAGTCCATATAACATCTAGAAATAGTCCATATATAACATCTGAATAGTCTATATAACATGAAAACACAAGTAACATCTAAGAGCCTGGATCGCCCATCTGATCTGCCATCCTCTTCACTCCACGTGAAGAGGATGGAGATGTATCATCATGCTGTACACCATCAAGTGACTGTAAACATAAATTATGAAGAGATAACATAAGAAGTGGGTTTAAACAAATAATTCACTTACAAACAAAATAAATATTGAATATACATATATCAAATAAATTACCGTGGAACCCTGCTGAGTAGTTTCCTCTGTGGGAGGAGGACCTGGAGTAAAAAACGTCATTGTGGTAATGTCCTGTACAAAACAAATTGCAAATTTATTATAATAATATTCCCTAAAAATGACATGTGCGTCATGATTCAAAAATATTGGAATTTAATATATTAATAACTATGACCTCAAAGGATGATGAGGCCTGCATTTGGCTAGGTCCTACACCATGACCACGTGAAACTATACTCGCTAATGGTTTTGAGGGTACATCAGTAGGGAATGATGTGGTGAAGGCCTACACAATTATAAAAAATAGAAGTGAATTAGAATATACACATAAATACGTGAGCATGTATAAATAGTTAAATTCAAATTAAAATGCAATATACATACAAGCGGTATATGGGGAGTGTCCTCTGTGACCAATGGTAGAGTACCCATCAAATTGCTACCAAGGTGGTATGAAGTGTGACCCTACAATATATATTTTGAAAACAAACATTATTAAAGTAAAGTTTCAACAATAAATATTTCTAGGGGTCGAATAGACATGATAAAAACACATACAGTGAAAGGTGCACCAACATCTAAAGCAGTTGAATGGACACGGTGATGGTCCATGGATGTCGTGGTCTCCTCTGCCCCCTATCCGACAAAAATAACATATTTTGGTTGATATGGTTTGTGTGTCTGTACATATATATGTAGGCAAAATATTTTATAGAAGCTAGATTACTATTATATAGATTACCTCTGCGCTAGATAAATTCGCTGCGTATAGAAGCTCAACAAATGATGAGATCTTAGGAGGTCGATCCTCTATGTCATCATATCCTCCATGTGCACCCTCTGCATCATCAAATCCATCATCTGGCCCCTCACTCTGTGGACCAATACATATGTCCCCACAGCTAGTGCAAACATGTGCTGTGCTCTGGGGTGCCCTAGCCATCCTGAACTGCTCAGCTAAATCACCTGAAAGGGTACTCAATGAACCAAGAGCAGAGGTGACTGCTCGGTGGTGTACTGGCGCTGGAATCATAGGAGCTGGATAAGAAACAAGGGGCTCCTCACATGGATGATTTCTGACTCTATCACTCAGCTTTTCCCCAGGCCTATCCTGAGGCATGACTCTACCGACCCCTTGAAATGCTCTCATGTCAAAATAATTGGGTTTTCTACCCAATTCAAACTCAGCCCACAATTTTCTCAAAAAGTACATGGGGACCTCATGATTCATGTGTGGTGGATGGTCAAATACCATCCACCACCACTCCCAAAAGTGCTGTGAAATCAACAGGTGCTTGCACCAACGAATAGATATTCTTGATTTTTTGGGGTTTATTTCTTCCCCTGTTTTCAGATTCTTAAACCACCGAGCAAAATCTGCTTTGGTGATTTTAAGATCATTCACCTGTTTATAGGTGAGTCCATCAGCATAGAATGTTCTCATGGAATCTCTCCATGACTGATAGCTATCCAACTCGTCATCGAGGGACTAGACAGAATGTACTATGCCTTGCATAGTATCTGCAAGGCGTAGTAGATGTGCGGAGGGGTGGGGATCATGTCTAACCGTCTCAATGTCCCTGACAATAGAGGTGATATTACGCCTCATGTCCTATCTAAGCTGCTCTGCAGTATGAGGAGGTGGTGGAGGTGGGGGTGGTGGTGGTGGTGGTGGTGGTGGGGGCTGACCTCCTGAATGCTCGTTCATCATGTGTAAACTGCATATATAAAGTATTTGAACATGTAAATGAAAATTATTTAAACACATGAATAATCTAAACATATATATCTCTATCTTCACATGTACACATTTATAAAGTATTTGAAAATGTAAATGAAAAGTATTTAAACACATGCATAATATATTAGGTCTTAAGGGTGATAGTACGTCCTATTACGTCTTACGAGTACATACTAGCTCCTATTAGGTCTAAAGGGTACATAATAGGTCCTATTAGGTATTAAGGTTACATACTAGGTCATATTAGGTTTTAAGGGTACATACTAGGGTTTAAGGTTCATATTAATTCAGATAAAGAGAGTTTACTTTGTAAATGTTTATTTCTTTTCAATAAGGTTATATTTTATATTGATTTAGTTGGTTTGTTAATATAATATTCAGATGTAATATTAAACTATTTACTTATTTAATTATTCATATACATTTTTAATTTACTTACATTCTAAACTTGCTACGATGTCTTTGTTTAAAGATATATAATGTATTCCTTTATCAAGGTCAATTTGAAAATAATTACTTTTTAGTACATTGAACATGATGAGAGAGGCTCGACAGAGAGAAGAAAGTTCAAGGGAGAGAGATGAGATAGCGGAGAGAGGAGAGACCTGAGAGAGGACATGAGGAGAGAGGAGAGAGAGAGATCAGAGAGAGGAGCTAGCAGGTGAGGAGAGAGAGAGAGAGAGAGGAGAGAGAGAGAGAGAGAGAAGAGAGTTAAATGGAGAGAGATAAGAGAAAGAGAGAGGAGAGAGAACATTAGAGAGGAGAGAACATTAGGTTTTCATTTACAATCAATATTAGGTATTAAGGTTACATACTAGGTCTTAAGGGTCATATTAGGTCTTAAGGGTACATACTAAGTCTTAAGGGTTATATTAGGTTTTAAAGGTACATACTAGGGTTTAAGGTTCATATTAGGTCAAATTATTAGGTCCTATTAGATACTATTAAGGGGTTATGAATCATTCTACTATATCTATATCCTGGACAGATCTATATAAAAGTGGGGGGCAATCAAAAACAAGTTAAGCCCATCATTTATGATAAATGGAAGAGTGATGAGGATGTTTGGAAGGAGCTTTCTATAGGGGGTCTAACCTCCTTCACTAAGAAAGTTCATGGGAATGATACTCGAGTTATAGGAGATTTTATTGAATCGATGACCAAGATGATGGTGTGTTGAAGGTATTTGGCCTTAAATTGGTTATCTTAGAGGATTTAGTGGCCAAAGTCTCAAAAACCTTGGTCTAAGGGAGAAATTCTTTTAGGGATAAAAAATAATTGATGAATCCCTTATAATTTTCTTCTTGGGAAAGGACAAATAAAAGCTTCAAAGAAGCACTAATCACAACTATGACAGGGTGTCCATTCCTCCTCTCTAGGCCAAGATATCTAAATTTATTATGAGGCATGTTACTTTAAATGGATATTTTACTAGTCTTTTCAACTACCACTTTGTCATTTTAAACTATTTCAAACATGATAAATATACATATATTCCTTTCTACTTGCTCTCTTTGGATTCCCATAGCATTAAAACTCATAGAAAGAATCCCTCATATCTAGTTCTACATAAGGGCTTAATTTTCCTTATAATGGAGTTTTCTAACTCTATTTTAGTAGCTATAAATCCCCATATGGCTAGGTTAAAAATAAGTCAATTGCTTTCTCAAGGAGTACTCGATGGGTCCTAAGGAAGATTCCTTATTGGATGAGGGTGGGCCTCAATTGGGAAAGAAAACAAACCCAAAAAGGGAAGCGAAGTCCCACTTAAAATATGTAATTTTAGACTATGAGCTTTTTAATTATTCCCCTCTATTGAGTGTGTCCCTGACTCTTTCATCCCTAGTGGGGATATTATAGGTAGGGTAAAATCTAATGGTTCTTCTTTTGTCATGGCCAAAGGAAAACGGAAGGGCCAATTAACTTCATCCTATGCTAAGAAACTTAGATGGGATAATGTGTGTGATGAAGCTTCTCCCCTACCCCCCTCCACCTGTAAATGATGATAATATGGACTTGCATACATGCATATCCCTTCAAGAAATGCTACTCCTTTGGAGAAAGGGTCTTTTGTTTATGATAAAGAAAATATAGGAAGGGATGTCAAAGAAACTATGGATGGCCATTGCTCTCTCTTAATGTGGATTGTGTTAGAGCTAAATGCAATTAAGGAAAAAGGGGTTTCCACCCCTTACAATGAAAAGGTTAATAAACTTCTTGTGATGAACCAAAAAAATTTGAAGGGGGTTGAAGATCTTAAAAATTATCATGAGTAGAGAATGAAATCCCTAGAAGATGATAATGTTAAGGTTTGTGATAAATTGAAAGTTATTGTTGTAGTTAGCTGAATGGCTATGGAAATGAGAGAGGCTCAACAGAGAGAAGAAAGTTCAAGGGAGAGAGATGAGATAGTGGAGAGAGGAGAGACCTGAGAGAGGATGTGAGGAGAGAGGAGACAGAGAGATCGGAGAGAGGAGCTAGCAGGTGAGGAGAGAGAGAGAGAGAGAGAGAGAGAGAGAGAGAGAGAGAGAGAAAGAGAGAGAGAGAGAGAGAGAGAGAGAGAGAGAGAGAAGAGAGTTAAACGGAGAGAGATAAGAGAGGTATTAGAACAAATTTTCATTATGCATCATTAGAACAAAAATAATTTTAGCTACAATTCTAATATAAAATTGGAATTCTAGACTTATGTTCCTTTTTTCAATGAATTTGAGATTAGGAAATATGTATACATGAACTTGGTTACATTATATCAAATTGATAACTTTTAACAATAACAACTAAATACAAAATTGAAAATTAATAAAATATTTGATATCTAGAAAGAAGGGATAACCATTACCCTATATCTACAATCTAGGCTTGAAAGTTTATGTCTAGAGTAGGGAAACCCAATTTGAGGTTGTTTGAATTAGAAGAGTTCTATAGATTCTCAACTAATAGGTCTTATACCTTTTCCTATTTGGAAATAATTAAAAAATTATTAGATATAGTTTGAGGGAATCCTAGTCCATGTGTTTCTATGTATTATAGATGTGAGTCTATCTATCACTATCTAATCTACACACTTGTAACAATATATGTGGTTAGAAATGAACCTACATATATAAAAGTGGAGAGAATTGGTTAGAAAGGATATCAAGGCTTACCTATGTCAAAAATTTAATGGTCTTATCACATGTCCACCCCAACAATCGATGAAGGAAAATAGAGATTATTCCTAGAAAGGAGACAAATTAATCCTTAATGGAAATGCTTTAATAGACAAATGTTACATTAGATATGCAATAGTTGACTTGAAGCTTTAAAAAAATGATATTTATTGAAGGGGTTAAATAATGTATTCATCGTAGAGGAACACATAGAACTTGATTATGATTGTTGAAACCTGAATTTTAGAGAGAGAGAGAGAGAGATGAGAGAGAGAGAGAGAGAGAAGAGAGTTAAACGGAGAGAGATAAGAGAAAGAGAGAGGAGAGAGAACACGATCAGAGAGGAGAGAACATTAGGTTTTCGTTTACAATCAAGTCTACATTTTAGGTTTTCGTAAATACAATTTTATACATTCTAAGTTTTCATTTTCAGTTTTTTACAAATACATGATTTCTAAACAAATTGAAAAGTAAAAGTAAATTAAAACATAAATAAATGAAAAACTATAAACATACATTCATTTTTTAAATAAATTCGTATAATGCTATTTAAAAATAAAAATTAACTTTTTATATGTTTTAGGTTTTCGTTTACAATTTTAAATATGTTTTTGGTTTTCATTTTCAGTTTTCTACATTTTAGGTTTTTGTTAAATTCAGCTTCGTTTTAAGTTTTGTTTTCAATTTCATTTAGGTTTTCATTTTCGGTTTCATTTTAAGTTTTTGTTTTTTGTTTTCATTTTCGGTTTCATTTTAAGTTTTCATTTTCAGTTTTCTACGTTTTAGGTTTTCGTTTTCAATTTCGTTTTAGGTTTTTCTTTTCAGTTTCATTTTAAGTTTTTGTTTTCAGTTTCAATTTTAGTTTTTGTTTTCAGTTTTCTACGTTTTAGGTTTTCTTTTTTCAGTTTCATTTTAGGTTTTCATTTTCTATTTTCCACGTTTTAGGTTTTCGTTTTCAATTTTCTCTATTTTAAGTTTTTGTTTTCAGTTTTCTACTATTCAGGTTTTTGTTTTCTACTTTCTTACTTTTTAGGTTAAATTGTTTTCAATTGCACATTATTTCTAAATAAATCGAATAACAAATAAAAACATACATTTCATAATCTAAGAAAATACATTCATTTTTAAAACGCATACTTAAATAACTATTTAAAACTAAAATTTAACATTTTACTACTTAAAATGAACACGGAAAATAAAATAACACACATAAAAATGATAAATACGTACTTGGAACTCGAAAAAATCTGTTTGTGGGGTCGACAGGCATCTAACAAACGGGTAGGCGATTTTGAAAAAACGTAGATCCCATTTCCTGTCACTAGAAAATGACATGAAACGCACTAAACAAAAAAAATAAATACTTTTACAAAACGGGCACCCGTTTTGAAAATGAACACCCGTTTTACTACTTAAAATGAACACGGAAAATAAAATAACACATAAAAATGATAAATACGTACCTGGAACTCAAAAAAATCTGTTTGTGGGGTCGACAGGCATCTAACAAACGGGTAGGCGATTTTGAAAAAATGTAGATCCCGTTTCCTGTCACTAGAAAATGACAGGAAACGCACTAAACAAAAAAAATAAATACTTTTACAAAACGGGCACCCATTTTGTTCAAAACGGGCACCCGTTTCTTAAAAAACGGGTGCCCATTTCGTATCGTTTGACCGAACCTAAACTGGCACCCGTTTTATTGAAGATCGGAGTGCCGAAGCAAAACGGGCACCCGATTGTTAAGAAACGGGTGCCCGTTTCGAGCGGCGCATGTTTCCAAGTCGTGGACTTCCGCGGAATTGGCACCCAACTTCTTGCAGCCACCCTAAGACTTTTGATTATTTTGATTATTTGGATTCATAGGCTCCTTATCCTTTTGTTTTTAAAAGAAATTATTGGTCACATGACCATCTTTCCTACACTTGGTGCAATGGGGTCATTTATGAGGACCATTCTCGTGATGGTTATTATTATGAGTATCACTATAATTATTGTTATTATTATGACTATTACTATTAAGATTATTAAATTTAAAGTTAGGATTAGATAAAATCACCTTAGGAAAAATTATAAAAAACCTTCAAATAATCTTAAAATGAAATTTAACATAATGTTAATTAAGTTTGCAATTGATTGGACAAAAAAAAAATTTTGTTAAATTTTTTAATTAAACTATATAAAAAAACATTAAAATCATAATTCTATTGAAATGATATTTAAAAACTTATTAAAACTAAATGAATTGTGAATAATGAAGAAAGTATATATACTAAAATGATTGATTTAAAAAAAATGTAATTAATGATATCTTTAAAAAACAATATTATGAAGCTATTTAACAAGATATTGAACTATTTTTAAAAAAAAATTATTTTAAAATATTTAATGTAATTAAACTATTTGAAAAAAAAAATTAATTAAACTAACTTGAAATGAATCAAAGTGATATTAAAAAATGTTCAAACAATTTTAAAAAATGATTATCTATAGGGAGAAGGCAGAGATGGTGAAAAATATGGAAGGAAAATAAATGCAAATGATGGGAGGGATGCGTATGGCAGGAACTATGACCAAAGAAGATGGCAGAAAACTCTTAAGAGAATGTGGAAAGAGGGAATAAGTGGAAACAAAGAACCAATGGAGAGTTACACAAAGGAAAAGAAAGAGACGTTACTCCAAAGCAATAACATTGATCAATGAGGAAAATGGTAAAGGAGTATGTGGAATGGATGACTGGTTTTATACTTAAAAATTCTAAAAGTTTTACAACTTCTGATATTTTCCTAATTTTTAAGTCTTTCAATTTTGGATGTTAAATGCCATAATGATAACACACAGAACTAGTTACAAATATGAGAAGACCTATTTTTCATGATTAAGATTGATCTCTCTAAAAGGTACACTCTTCTATGTCTAATTTGTATTATTAGATTAATATCAAGTTTGACATCCTCTTGTTTGACCTCCAAACCTTCACATCTCAGCTAGGGTTTTTTGCCTATGTCCTAAATAAGTATGACTGGTGATGCAGAGGGTTTGACACTCTACTTCTTAACTATTTATCCCAACCTTACAAAGGTGTTAATTGTTGGATCTTCTCACCAATTAGGATCTCCTATACCCTTCCTACCAACTTCTCCTCCAAGGTATAGTTGGTTTTAAGAAGCCTCCAAAGATACAAGTTCAACTAGTCCAACTAGTTACTCCAAACCTTAGTTTTCTTCACTATTCCTTCACCTAGAATGTCAATCCTTTGACTAGGATCTTCCCACACATGTACCTAATCATTTAATAGCCTTATTAATCCTTCTTAGGCCATTCTACAACCCTTTACAATACTTCAAACTACCCTACCAATCCAATTTGTCACTAAAACACTAGGAGGCCTAATTGCCCAAATCCTAGTAGATCTTTTTTCATCGAAATTGTCCTGGTGCTTCTAAATTATCCACTTGACCCCACAAAAAAATTTGAAAATCTCTAAGGTATCAATCAACCCTATCAGATTCCAAACTCTTAGCCTCTGATGACACACAAAACCCTAGTTTCTTACAGGCCCTAGTTTTTAGCCTAGAAATTAGGCCTCTGGACCTGTGAATGTAAAAACTCCTCAAACTTATCTCCAAACCTTGATTCACCTCCAACCACCTCTAAATCCTTTTAGGAGACTCATTAGAGAATCCAAAAATGCCATCAATTTTTCTCCAACTGGTCTTGGGCATCCATACCAGTTACTCTTCTTCCCTATCCTGGCTCACTAGGTTTCATCAGTCAGTGATAGGATTTCATTTTGACCCTTGAGAACCTCTGAAAAAATAAAACTAAGACTAGGAAATATATCTACAAACTCTAACCCTATCTTCCCCATCGTTTCAGTCAAATCCACTAGAGGAAACTCAGGTTACAGCCATTCTTAACCAGTTGGCACTGGTTTTAGGCCTAGCAGACCAATAGCCTATTAAACTCCAAAAATTTGAAACTATGAAACTTCAAACCAATCTATCTATTTCATATGAATACCAAAAGGAAACACTATAAAATCATGAAGCTCAGTCACCTATGTCAATCCATACATAGTCATACAGTTGCAGAGATTCTGACTGTGTATACAATAGAGAACTTAGATAATCATGCAGGGTGTCAGAATCAATTATTTTTCTTTAACTCCTCATTAACCTCTCAAAAACATTGATCCTATTCTCTTATAATGGCATAGGTTAGTTACATTGGTTTTAGCCATGTTTGGCATTTTGAACAAAAGTTGCTCAAGCAACTTTTCAAAGTTGCTAGCAACATTTTAGCAACTTTTCACAATATGAAGCATATGACCTTAAGTCTTATCACAATGATGAAATTGGACTTCTAAGACCCTAAGAAGGCATGGAGAGTCTTAAAACATACTTCTATCCTTTTTTGAACTCTAAAACAATACTAATTTCCTTTGTCACCAAGGTGAGCCAAAATTATCTCATAGACTCTATGTTCCTAAGAAACATAGGAGTATAGAATGATCTTACCAATGTAAACTTGGCTAACTCCTAAACAACATCCTAAATCATATCCAAAAATTGCTAAGTGGGAAGGTGCCCTACACCATACTCCCTAGGACAAAATAACTCAAGTCCCTTGAGTTAGCAGGTCAGCAAGAGTGACTCCATGGTTCAAAATTTCCTGCTTTGTCATCCAAATTGCCTCAATGTGAGGAAGGCCCTGCCACTTGACAAGTTACTCCTTGTAGATACCTTTCCTAGTCTTCTTGATCACCTTAGAATCCAAAATACTATCCAGCTGCAAAGGCTTGGGAGCTGGTAAGTCTTGCACCCAATCTTCTTCCTGCACATCTAAAAGTGAAGTCTTCCTTGTATCTATAGAAGATATCTTATAAGGATAAAGGTCACAAACATTAAAAATAGGAGAAATTCCTAGATTAGGAGGAATTTCTACTTCATAGGCATTCTTGCCATACTTATGCAAAATTTCCAGTGGTCCAATCTTCTTCATAAGAAGCTTAGTTGGTTGACCCTTAGGTAGTCTCTCCTTCTAAGGTAGGCTAATACTAGATCTACAACTTTGAATTGTAGGTCTCTCCTTGTCTAGTCAGCTTTGGCTTTGTATTTGGCTACTTGATGTTGTAAAGTCTTGTGAACTTGGTCATGTAGCTCCTTCGTCTACTCTGCAAAGGACTCACCTTGAGCACTCCTCTTGTCCTCCAATTTGAGATCCCTCAACTCCAACACTCCTTTAGGATTGAGCCCATAAACTATTTAGAAGGGAATCTTTCCTATAATCCTATTAATGGATTCATTATAAGAAAACTCTACCTACCCTATGATGTGATCCCATGATTGCCCATGTTGCTTAGTCAAGCACCTCAACAAGTTTCCAAGTGACCTATTCACTACCTCAATTTTCCCATTTGATTTGGGGTGATAGGCTGAAGAGAAAGATAAATTAGTTCCAAGCATCTTCCATAGTGTCCTCCAAAAGTGACCCACAAACTTTGTATCCCTATCACTAACAATTTAACAATGCAAGCCATGGTTTCTTACTATGTCCCTAAAGAACAACCCTACAATTTGAGATGCATCATTGGTTTAATTGCATGGAATGAAGTGTTCCATCTTGCTAAATCTATCAACCACCAAAACAATACTGTCATGACCCCTAGATCTCTTTGGAAATCCCAAGACAAAGTCCATACTTAAGCATTCCCAAGGTCTTTGAGGAATGGATAATGGTTGGTACAATCCACTATTGTTGCTATGTCCTTTTTCCCTCTGACAGACCTGGCATTGCTCCACAAATCTTGTAATGTCTAATTGCATTTTAGGCCAAAAGTAGTGCCTATTAACCCTACTCTAAGGTTTTGTCCACACCAAAGTGACCCCCTAATTGCCTTGATGTTTTTCCTTCACTATATTCTCTATCAGTGAGCATTGAGGGATACACATAAGATGGCCTTTAAACAAGAGACCTTCTTGTAGCATATACTCACCAAAATCCAGTTTGAATCCCAGCTAAAACTTCACACATTCCTCATAGGCTCTACCAAAATCCTTGTCCTCTTTATATAAGTTCTTCAAATCATCCATCCCTACACTTTGTAGTTGGATCTCTTGGATTGTGAGTACTCCTTCTACTAAGACCATTCAAAACCTTGTTCTTGACTCCTTTTTTGTGCTTAATGACAAATGTATAAGCTTGCAATGCTTCCACCCACTTCATGTGCCTTTGGTTCAACTTGTCCTACCATTCAAAAAACTTAGTGCATGATTGTTAGTATAAACCACAAACTCTCTAGGTAACAAATAGTGTCTCCATTTTTTAAAGGCTTGGACCATAGCATAGAGTTCCAAATCATAAGTAGAATATTTTTGTAAAGCTTCATTTAATATTCTTGGCTTAGCACTGCTCCAATTGCCAACTTGCTAGCATCACACTCCACCATGAATAGTTGATTGAAGTTAGGGAACATAAGAGTAGGTAGTTCTGCAATTCTTTTCTTCAATTTTTCAAACCCTGGTCTACTGCAATAGTCCATTCAAACTTACATTTGATTCCACCTTTGATAGTGTTGAGTATTGGGGCACACAAATGACTAAAACCTCTTATAAAATTCCTATAATAGGAATCCAACCCATGGAAACTCCTAACATCTCCTATGTTCCTAGGTGTAGGCCATTCCAAAATGGACTTAACTTTATCAGGGTCCATCTTCATGCATCCATTTGCAACTACAAAACCAAGGTATACTAGTTCAGTTTTGAGAAATTCACACTTATCTTGATTAATCATTAGCTTCTCCTTGTGTAACCTCATTAAGACTTGCTCCAAATGCTCCAAGTTCTCCTCCTTTGTCCTGCTAAAAATCAAGATATCATCAAGATAAACTATGACAAATTTGCCTATGAAATTTGCCAATACTTCATTCATGAGCATCATGAATGTACTAGGTGCATTGGTGAGACAAAATGGCATTACAAGACATTCATACGGCCCTTCATTTTTTTTGAAGGCTATCTTCCATTCATCTCCTGGTCTAACTCTTATTTGATGATAGCCTCTTCAAATCCACCTTGGAGAAATAGCATGAACCTCCCAAATTGTCTAACAAGTCCTCTATCCTTGGCATTGGAAATCTATATCTTATAGTGATCTTGTTGATGGCCCTTGAATTGGTTCACATCCTCCATGTACTCCCTTTCTTTGGTGCTAAAACAATAGGTACAACACAAGGGCTTAAACTCTTCCTTATCAGCCCCTTATCCAACAAATCTTGAATTTGTTTGGCTATCTCTGCATTTTGACTTGGTGTCATCTTGTATGCTGCCTTGTTTGGCAGATTTTCTCCAAGAATAAGGTCAATCTGATGGCTTACATCTCTCATAGGTGGTAAGGAACTTGGTAGACTTTTATCTACTAATATCATGGTACTTTTCCAATAAGGCTTGTACCTCTAGTGGAAAAGAGACTTTCTCTTTAGGTTCCTCCTTTGGTTTGATCACTATGGCACAACAATCCCCTTTATCCTTCTTCATAGCTTTTAGGAACTCCTTCCCACTCAATAACATCACACTTTTTCCACTTGCTTATCTTCCTTTGCTTCTACTATAAGATCCATCTAAAATTTCCTTCCCAACTCGGTGATCATAATACTATTATTTTCTCCATCATGCATTGCTTTGACATCATATTGCCATGGGCATCCTAGGAGTAGATGGAATGCATCCATAGGTAATATGTCACATAGGACCTTGTCCTTATAGTCCCCAATCTCAAACTCAACCATAGTTTGTTCATCCACCACTATTTGCTGACCCTTATTCAACCATGAAACCTTATATGGTGTGGTATGATGGATTCTTCTCAACTTTAGTTTCCCCACCATCTTAGTAGACACTATATTCTCAGTGGATCCAGAGTCCACAATGACTTTGCAAATCTTCCCATGAGACTCACAAGTAGTCTTGAATAGGATTTTTCTTTGGGGTGGTTCTATGGTGGTAGGTACCTTTAGCAATGTTCTTCTCAACATCAAACTCTCCCATCCACTACTAGTTCCTACCTTGAATATAGGAGAAGTTACACTTTTTTTGTCATCCTCTTGTACTAACTGATTCCTTCTTCCCCGCATGGAAGATGAGGAAGCCTTCTCTGGACATCTACCCATTGTGTGACCCACTTGGTTACAATTGTAACACCTACCAGTAAAAACTAAATTTGTCCTTCCTTGGGATTGAAACCTTCCTCTTGGTTGTCCTCTACCTTTGTATCCTCCCCTTTGGAATGATCCTCTATACTGGTTTCCCCCACTTCCATCCACAAATTCCACTATCCTCTTGTCTATTAGGACCATGTCCTCTACCAAAGTTACCCCTGCCTCTTTGAAAACCTCTGCTGTTGCTACCACCTTTGCCTCTTTGATGGAAATCATTTCTTCTTCTTTCTTTGTCTTTAGCTCTCAAAGCCAACTGAAAACATTTGTGCATAGTGTCTGGAGCCAACATAATAATTTCATCTTGTATCTCCTGCCTTAGCCCATTGAGATACCTTTCCACCTTTTCCATTTCATCTTCTTGTCTCCTAGCCCTAAGACTTAGCTTATGAAACTCCTCTATGTGTTGGCTTATTGCCATCTCCTTTTGTCTCAAATTCTACAATTTTTGATACATTTGGATTTCATAATCAGTAGGCAAGAATTGTGCCTTCAATTAGATTTTCATCCTCTCCCAAGAAACAATCCTTTTCTTTCCACTACTCACCCCTTTCATCTTGCATCATATTCCACCATACCAATCTGATCCTTTGAGTCTAGCCTTAGCATGACTAACCCTCTTTTCTTCTAATACTTCCTTTTAGTCAAATTGGTTATCCATGGCATCAAGCCAATCTAATAACTCTTCTCCATTAAGGCTACCACAATAATATGGTACATGTTCCAAGATGTCTTTGTTTATTGACTTGAAGGCTTCTAGGAATACCTTTTTCTCCTTGTCTATCTCTGGTTCTTTTCCTTTGCTGGATGACTCCTCCTTTTGGTCATCTTCATCCACATCACTTTCATCCCCCATTCTATGATCCTCTTTTTACTCTTTGTCTCTGCCACATTGGCTTTCTCCAAGAGGCCTTGGAAAAACTCCACTATGGAATCCCTACTCATTTCCTTATGAGGCATGTATTCCACCTCTTGACTCTCCTCACTATCTGACATACACAACTTCCAAGAAGATATGACTCTCTTCTAAGAAGATATGGCTCTGATACCACTCTGATGTAGAGGGTTTGACACTCTACTTCTTAACTATTTATCCCAACCTTCCAAAGGTGTTAATTGTTGAATCTTATCACCAATTAGGATCTCCTAGACCCTTCCTACCAACTTCTCCTCCAAGTTATAGTTGGTTTTAAGAAGCCTCCAAAGATACAAGTTCAACTAGTCCAACTAGTTACTCCAAACCTTAGTTTTCTTCACTATTCCTTCACCTAGAATGTCAATCCTATGACTAGGATCTTACCACACATGTACCTAATCATTTACTAGCCTTCTTAATCCTTCTTAGGCCATTCATCACCCTTTACAATACTTCAAACTACCATACCAATCCAATTGGTCACTAAAACACTAGGAGGCCTAATTGCCCAAATCCTAGTAGGCATTTTTTCATTGAAATTGTCCTCGTGCTTCTAAATTCTCCACTTGACCCCACAAAAAAAATTGAAAATCTTTAAGGTATCAATCAACCCTATCAGATTCCAAAATCTTAGCCTCTGATGACACCCAAAACCTTAGTTTCTTGCAGGCCCTAGTTTTTAGCCTATAAATTAGGCCTCTGGACCTGTGAATGTAAAAACTCCTCAAACTTGTCTCCAACCCTTTGATTCACCTTCAACCACCTCTGAATCCTTCTAGGAGACTCATTAGAGCATCCAAAAATTCCATCAAGTTTTCCCCAACTGGTCTTGGGCATCCGTACTAGTTAGTCTTCTTCCTTGTCCTGGCTCACCTGGTTTCACCAGTCAGCCATAGGGCTTTCATTTTGACCCTTGAGAACCTCTGCAAAAACAAAACTAAGACTAGGAAATCTATCTACTGAATCTAACCCTATGTTCCCCATGGTTTCAATCAAATCCACTAGAGGAAACTTAGGTTAGAGCCATTCTTAACTAGATGGCACTGGTTTTAGGCCTGGCGGACCAGTAGCCTATTAAAATCCAAAATTTTTAAAGTATGAAACTGAAAACCAATCTATCTATTGCATATGAAGACCAAAATGAAACACTATAAAATCATGAAGCCCGATCACCTATTTCAATCCGTACATAGTTGTACAGTTGCAAAGATTCTGGACTTTGTATACAATAGAGAACTTAGATAACCGTACAGGGTGTTAGAATCAATTATTTTGCTTCAGTTCCTCATTAACCTTTCAAAAACATTGATCATATGCTCTTATACTAGGCATAGGTTAGTTACATCAGTTTTAGCCATGTTTGGCATTCTGAACAAAAGTTGCTCAAGCAACTTTTCAAAGTTGCAAACAACATTTTAGCAACTTTTCACAATATGAAGCATATGACCTTAAGTCCTATCTCAATGATGAAATTGGAGTTCTAAGACCATAAGAAGGCATGGAGATTCTTAAAACATACTACTATCCTATTTTGAACCCTAAAACAATACTAATTTCCTTTGTCACCAAGGTGACCCAAAATTCTCTCATGGACTCTATGTTCCTAACAAACATAGAAGGAGTATAGAATGATCTTGCCAGTGTAACCTTGGCTAACTCCTTAACAACATCCTAAAAAAATTTCCTAAACAAAATTCCTAAACAACATCCTTAATCATATCCAAAATTCCTAAGTGGGAAGGTGCCCTACACCAACTGGCTGGTAAAAAGCTGGAGTACATGATAAGGAGAGGTTAATGACAAGTACATGAAAAAAACTAGATAATGATAAGTAAATGAAACGCAAGGAAGGGGCCACAAAAAAACTACAAGAGGGAGCCTATTATATATCAAGATAAGTACCAAGCTATGAGAACCAATAGATATTGAGATAACAAAAAAAGTTACACTAAAAAAAATCACAACCTTGTGGTTTCCTGACTAAGGTTATCAAAATGAAGTATAGATTGAAATAGGTTTGGTAGTAAACTAGCCAAATAAAAAATATCAAATACAACTCTCTAGTAGAAATCTGACCAAAGAGGGTTAGAGAAAATAATAACTAAATAAAATAAAAAAACCTTCAACACAGAAGTTAGAAAATGAAGTTCAAGCTTCTCTCTAAAACAAGATTCTCCAATGAGATGTGCTCCCAAGAATGGTAACCTTCAAAACTACACTCAAAAAAGGATTAGAAACCCAAGCTCTAATAACATGTAAACAAAATAACAAGAGAAAGGAAATGAAAGTTATACAACATAGATAGATAAAGGAGAAGATGTTACCATGAGAAAAATATTAACTAGGACCAAGCATCCAAAAGTGAAGACAAGGAGACAAGAAGATTTTGAATGGGAAAAAAAAACAAAAACAACTTGTGATATTATGTGTGTGTGTGTGTGTGTGTGTGTGTGTGTGTGTGTGTGTGTGTGAGAGAGAGAGAGAGAGAGAGAGAGAGAGAGAGAGAGAGAGAGAGAGAGAGAGAGAGAGAGAGAGAGATCATTTACAATAACTTCATATGTATAAAATAAGAGAGTATACCTTGTCTTTTATAGAGATGGGGAGAGGAGTTACTAACTCACCAATCTATGAATGCCATCATCCATAATAGGTGTGTGAAAAGTGGAAAGATCCTCTTAAGGAGGATAAACTATACTCGTTATTAAATAAATTACAAAATGGCATGTCCTCCCACTTATACTAGAGGAGAAAATACATGTACGGATTCCATACGAATCTCCTAATTAAATAAAAGAAGGATACCTTGGTTTATTCTCAAATATATAAATAAATAAATAAATAAAGACAACCTAGGAAAGATTAAATATTCTAACAAGCTCTGATTCCTTATAGTCTGAAGGATATTTTTCATGTTGTTGACCTTCTCCTCTAGCTAGGATTCTTTATATTGGCATTTGGTGACGTGTATATATTTTTATGTTTTCTTGTGTATTTTGTAGGGGTCATTCTATAGTTTACCATTAGTCATGAATTATTGTATCATGTTTATTTTGTCAGCTTTCAAACTATTTTATGTTGCCATCATGCTTATAGAATGGGGCACTTGTATATGTTCTTTGTCAGTGCTACTTTAACGCTACTTGTATATGGTTTTTGGTGCTAGTTGTGGAATAGAGTTATCTTCTTTTAGAGACCAATGTACTATCTATTTATGCAGAAATACTCTATATCACTTTGGGTATTAAAGGATGGTTTTATTTTTATTTTTATTATTTGGCATTTTATTAGTACTATTTTTTTTTTTTTGGCTGAATTTTTATTAGCTAACATCCTTCTTTGTCACCTTTTTGATGTGGGTTTAAATGTTGGCATGTGTTCCATTGTTTACACACTACATAGTACGGGAAATAGATTTATTTATAAATGTTAAATTGAAACAAACCTCCATATTTGTTGTCACCATTTGGGAGATTTGGCAATGGAAGGGTTCTTGTTATTACATTTTTAACTCCTATTTTGGTTTAATAAATTTATCTCAAGGGGCACTATTTTTATTTAGTCTAAATGTTGGTTCTTTTGGCAATGATTTTCTACAAGATGTAATTGAAAATTTAAGTTATTAAATACATATAATGTTTCTGATTATGTTGTAAAAGGTTATCATATGATCTCACTGCATTAAGTTAAATATTAATAATTATAATTTTGTAAACTATTTAGGAATGTTACATAGTGGATTGTAACTATTCGTACAAGGGTGATTTTAATTGAATTACGAAACATATGTGTAAATTTGATGATCATCTTTGAAAGTATAGTTATGCATATTTTATTAATGAGTATTTTCATTAATCATAAAATCTTGTGTACCTTGGTATTATTTTATGTGGACTCTTTGAAAATGAGTTTTAGTAGGGGAAAGTAATTTTTGTCTACCAAAGGTGGGGTATGGATCTTAGGATTTGATGTTTTTGCAATGCTTAATTTTATATATAAAGTATGTGAGCATTGATTATTCATGTTCTTTAGAGAATCTTGAGATCTACGATATTGATGGACTTATAATTTTATAAGAATTATGGATTTTGGAAATTATGCCTTGGATAACATGTCATGTATTTGTTGATGTTTTCGAGATTGCTGGTCTTTTAAAATCTAATTTTGTGGTGATATTATTTTGTGCATGCAATTTGATTGGAACTGTATTTTGTGGTATTTTTTAATAATTATAAAATTTGTGGTTTGATAATTTCAATTCTTGTATGGAAACTCTATCCTCATGATGTATTAATTATTTTGGTTATTCCACAACATTGGATATTTTGGTGGATCTTGATGTTATGGTTTGATTTCTTATCTTTTTCAGTTTTATGTTTGGGAGAGTTTCTGGGAGCATAGATTGGAGTGAGGCTCCCAATGGGAGCTAGGGCCCAAAGTGGTCAATTTGGGGTAACCTATTGTGGAGTTTTAATCAAATTAAAACCTAATTTATATGAATCAAGTCAGGACTCACATTAAAAAGATAATTGAGATACCTCATCCATGGCCTTGAGAGCTTGTACCAACTAAGGATAGGTTGGATAAGGTTTGGCCATTTGTGGGTCATTAATCTAGAAAATTAGGACCTTATCCTCATTAAAGGTTGTCAACTCTACATCATTTCCACAGATGGACCAGGGCCCAGAGATACTACCAAGGTAACTCAGAAGCTGGAGCTATGTGATGACACTCTATGGCATGTTTTCTCAAATTCCCTCACGTCAACTTGGTAGGTTCTCATTTGGTACATTATGGTTCCTTTTGGTAACCCGTGTGTGTATTTATATTGATTCCCTTTAAGTTTTTCAGGATTCTTTATTTTTTTAATTATAGAAAAAGAAGGTTTTAAATGGACCCAAAACCTTTTAACAAAAGGGAAGTATAAATATATCAATACACACCATCAAACAAACTTGGGCAATACATGCCAAACAAAAAAGGGCTAACCTAAAGAAAGATAGGGAAAATGGTAGCCAAAAGCTAGCAAACCAAAAACCTTGAAAAATAGAAAAAAAATGACAAGGACGACAAGGAATATATTAAGCTAGGTTCTTGAGAATGTTAGATTCCTCTACCTCTAACTTCGTCATATCTAGTGTAGCTTTTTTCAAGCCCTTGATCTCTAAAGGTGAATTCTCATATTTTCTCTTAAGGTTTCCCCCGCTCCTCTTGCTTGGTCTAGAAGCATCTTGGACTTTTTCTATATCCATCTCAGTGATTAACTTCTCTCAATGCACCCTATACAGAGTTTGCACTAGCCAATTCATCATTTTTCCTTGTGTTATTTATGCTCTTATAGCTCTTAAATTCATTGCATTTTGAATGTTGTCTTTCACACTATTGAGCTTCTCCTCTAGTCAGGCTTCTTTATGTTGGCATTTGGTGACATTTATATATATTTGTATGTTTTTTTATGCCTTTTTTATAGGCCTAATGTTTATGTCCTATCTAAAAGGAATGGGAAAAAAATATTCTAAGTGGTCAGGTGGTGAATGTTTTTCCATCAAAGTTTGTGGTTTTTATTTCATGGCATTTGGATGGTCTCTAGAAATATTGTTTTCTTATTTTCATTTTCATGTCATCCTCTTGATACATGATCATTATTGTAAAATTGTATCATATGATGTTAAGGATATTGACATTTTAAACATATGCTCTTGTAAATAGTTGTAACCATGTGGTGCAGGAGTAGCTAGGCTAGCCTTCTAATCTTATTGTCATTTTGGCTTGTATATGACATTAGCCAAGTCAGAGTGGTGAGATGAGTTGTGTGTTTGATTTGGACCTTAGAAGGTCATTGCAAATGTGGACTAGGTGAGTTAGTGATAGAGCTAATGTCACCAATTAGTTATTGTTAGTTGTTTTTAATAGTTTATCTTTAGAAGCTTAAGGTTAGGGTTTGAGTTATTAATGTGTTATAAACACATGAGAGATGTAAGAAAGATGCCTTGAGGCCATAAATGAAGTTGGTTCCTTGATTTATAGGGGTTAGAGGTCCTAAAAGTTAGGATGGTGGCATGAAAGAAAATATGTCAAATGTTGCTTAAAACTTGTCATGACAACATTTGCAATAATGGCAAATGTCGCATGCAACTCGACAACATTGGATTCCCTAAAAGATAGGAGTGGGAGATTAACTAAAATAGCCTAAAAACATTTAGAATGGCATCTAAGCCCACCTCAGGCTTGAATCTCAAGGTAGACATTATTGTAACAAGTTTGTGAATAGAAAAATCAGCTCTACAATTTTGTTTTGTGTGGATATCAAGCTTCTTAGTGTGACAGTGCTATCTTGTGGATTGAAAGCTTCGAGTTAGTATTGGATTTGTGTTATAAGGATAGTTTCAAGTGTTTCTCATTCTTTAAGAAAGTAGATTAGAGTTAGTTTAAGGTCTTGAATAAATTGTTTAAAGTTTAGAAGGTTTCCTGGTCCTGTCCTGACCAGTTTGTCTTTTCATGGCTCCCCCATGAAATCTAGCCATGGGATCTTCCTAAGGCTAGATGATTCTTTTAGGGGAGCCATTTTTTCTATACATATTTAGGATTATGATTCATGAAGATTCAAGCAGCTATTTAAAATGGTAATCCCTAGGAGAGCTTAGAGTGCCCGGTTAGAGGCTTGATAGTGAAGAATCTATAGATTACATGCAAGGGAATGAGGTACTGTATGGAACAAGTGTGGTTATAGGTGGGATATCAACTTTTCCAATAATTTTGAAAGGATTGAGGTCATACCAATTCATTTGAGTGAGTTTCAAATAAGTAATCAGTCTAGTCCTAGGAAATAGGTCTTTTAGCCCTCTTTGGCCTAAACTATAGGAAGCCTATGTATGGAGGCCATCAGCCTCTAAAATCTGCATAATATTTTATAAAATCCAAAAGGGTATCCAAATACCTAATCTTTTTTATAGGTCATTTGGCAAGATTTTAGTAGAAAGTGAGAAAACACCCTGTCGAGGGCTACAAGGAATTAGGCCTAATTAGGCCTCCTCAAGACAAAATCTTGCAAGGTATGTGCAAGATTATGAGGGGCCAAAAAGTGGTGATGTGAAAACCATTCACTTTTCACTCGTACAAAAGCACATGAAAATGCTTGTTGACTTTTGAGTAGGTTTCGGTGTTAGTACACCTGGGCAAACTTGACACCAAAGCATAGCCCTAATCGGGTACCCCATACCATATCGGGTACCTGATAAAATATCAAGTACCCGATATGATATCAGGTACCTGATAAAATATCAGATACCTGATATGATATCAGGTACCCGATAAAATATCGGATACCTGATATGATATCAGGTACCTGATACTTGTGGCATAAATTCGAAACCCGCGAGCCCTTTTTCTCATTTCTCTTCACATTTTTTGCTTGCGATAACAGCTTGATATATCAGATACACGATATATTTTTGGGTATCTAATTTTGGCAACCACAAATTTGACTCCCAGCATATTCGGTAAGTAAATTTTTTATTTATTTTGATTATTTTATTTAATTTTCATGCCAAATGTCATTTTTTTTGTTGAAATAGGGTTTTCTATTTATATTTGTAATACTATATGAAATTAGATTGAAATTTAGATTTGTTTTTTCTTTAATTAGGCATGGCTGACAACAATGAAGAAAATAACCCTCCCACACCAAATAACGATCCTGAAAACAATCCCCCATGTCAAAACCATAGATCTTTAGAAGATTTGATACAAGATAATTTGAACACAATATGAGGTTTCCAAAACACATATTGAAATATACCATTAGGTCCCATGCTTGCCACACTAAATACAATTGCTAAAAATATTGACACACTCATGTAACAACATAATGCTGCTCTTCATTGGCGTGATGATATGCACACCCAATTTGATGATGGGCTTGACCATGATGGGATTGTGGCCCTTAATATAAGTAAGGAAGATATAGCCATCCTTTTTGTCAATCCTAAAACCAAAATACCAATTGACCCCAAAAAGCCCAAATTATCAATAAAATGGTGCACAAATGAAGCAATGCGCACAAACTTTTGGGATTATTGGTTGATGGTTTTTGATAAACCACCCCATAGCAATTTGGAGGTCCCATTTTATTTCATAAAAAAATTGTATGTTGAGTTTGTGCTTGGTCACCATGTTGATTATTGGAGTATGAGGCCCAACATGGGTGTAGGCGGAGGAGCTCCTCAGACTAGGCCATTTGCCCAGTGCAAAAAGGCCACTACCTTTGTCCCCCCCACTGATTTCGCACCCCCTCCTCAAGTGCAGCATGCCGATATCATTGCAGAGGCTTCCTCATAGACTATTAGGGCCATTCATTTACTGAGTGATTAGTTTATCATGCAGACCAAGTTAGTGTTGCTTCCTGGTGTGGATGATGTTGGTGCATCAACATCTCATCGGAGTTCACATGTATGTGAGCCCCATATTTGCATTATATGCAAGAATATGTACCTCAGACTGCTTACTGATGCTGATACATATTAGTATGTTATTGATGAGGAGGATAGAGGAGACGCAACTGCAGAGGCTGCAACACCTCATGGAGCATCTACATCTCATGAGAGTGCTCAGGAGGTGTATGCATAGCCATTGACTCTTGTTGATACGGTAAGAGTAAACATTATAAATAAATTTTTCACGTGACTTATTTAATTTAAAAATGATTTATTTATTTAGATTAGTTTTAATGATTTCATACACTTATGTATATATATATTTTCCATTTATGTTCATTCGATGACACAGGAGGAGGTGAGACATGTGGATGAGTTAACAATTTCAGCCATTTCGTTTGGCCTTGATGACTATACAGTATATTATAAATTATGTACCCATTAGTTATTTTTTATATCATTTGGTGTACATGCTTAAATATCTATCAATTAGACCAATAAATTTCATACATTTACTTATATATTGTCATCTGATTGTGTTCTTGTAGGCTACAACTGATGTCAATGGGGGCATGAGGGGGTTCCTTCATCAGGTGTCAACAAGGAAAGGTAGTTAATTGTTTAAGATTAATTATGCATGCATATGTATGCCACTTTTGTGTAGTAATAAATATTTTACTTGCACTTTATTATATAGGGTGTGGCTATTGATGATGTCCTGATAGCAGTTCAGCAGCGTAGGGTTATAGGCATCTTGATTCAAAGTGATAGCCTGATTGTACGTAGACTTTTACATATTGTTATTTATATTTTGTAACCAGGATTGCTATGATGAAGTACATTGATATATAATTGATAATATTTTTACTCTCATAGGTTACTCTGAGTGTGAGGGAGGGCCCACGAGAATCTTTCATATCTTTGTTGACCCAACCCATTATTCTAGAGGAGGGATCACCAAATGTAAGTTTTAATTTTAGTTCAATCAATTTGTAATTTTATTATGCTATCATCCTATTTTGTAGATTTATTACTCTATGTTGCACCACTCTACTAATCTCATTATTGTAAATCATGGTAGGTGACTAAGAGACCAAGTACAGATATTTGTATTCAATTATAATTTTAATTAAATTAGTGTTTGAATTATGATATATGTGTGTGTGTGTGTGTGTGTGTGTGTACATATATATATATATATATATATATATATATATATATATATATATACATATATATATATATATACATATACATATATATATATATATACATATACATATATATATATATATACATATATATATATATATACATATATATATATACATATATATAATATATAATATATATATATAATATATATATATATACATATATATATATATATATATATATACATATATATATATATATATACATATATATATATATATATATACATATATATATATATATATATATATATACATATATATACATATATATATATATATATACATATATATATATATACATATATATATATATATACATATATATATATATATACATATATACATATATATATATATATATGTATATATACATGTATATATACATATATATATATATATATGTATATATACATATATATATATATATATATATATATATATATATATATGTATATATACATGTATATATATATATATATGTATATATACATATATATATATATATATATATATGTATATATACATGTATATATACATATATATATATATATATATGTATATATGTATATATATATATATACATATATATATGTATATGTATATATATATATATATATATATATATATACATACAAATCATATAAAGTAAGCAATCTAGCTTGGGTTTGAACTCATTTTTTATGCAGGATCAATCAGAGCCCAACACTTCTTCAAAGAGGCTACATTTTGATGATCCCCCTATGACATAGGATGTAGTTTTAGTTTTGCGGTCATTTAGAGATGCCACTTGGCACATTTTAAGATGACATATATGCCACATTGTACATGTTAAAACATTGATTTTGTAGACATTTTGAAATTGCATGTGCCATATTTGTATATGGAGATACTTTTGATACATTTGATACTTTGTATATATAGAACATGTTCATTTATATATTATATTTGTGTCATCTTTTGTATATACATATTTATTATTCATGTTTATGGAATTGAATGGTGAAGTTATATCTTGACTATGATTATCATTATGATTTAAATTATATCTTGTTGAAGTTACATTTGTTTTTCTTTACTCTAGAATACCTTGTTCATGGAGCTTATTATGTTTGAAGTTTAACTTCTATAGATTTCCTATGTTCTTGTGCTTCATACCATTATATATACTCACTTGAGCCACTTAGTACTACATTTTTTTAATAATATGTATATACTCACTATGTATATAGCTCATCATATTGGGGTCACTTGAGCCATGGAAGATCGCTGCCCAATCGTGCTTAGTGCACCTTGGGGTCACTTGGATTCAGCGTGGGTCGCGAGCATTCCAGTGACTCTGTGGGTGAAACAAGGTTGTCACTAGTGTTTACTTGGCCAACCAGAGCTAATGGAGTAGATAGTTTGATGCTAGGTTGGATGGTTTGAAGGATAAGCTATTGAGCTCCTTTCAACTGACCCTCACTGCAAGTTTTGGCATCAACTAAGATCGCCTTCCCAAATGCAAATGAAGTCAAATCACCCAAAATTGAGAGAGGTTATTGTAGACCTTGGAAACATGATCCTATAGAACTTGATGGTTTGTTGATACCTCTGACAAGCTTTGAGATATGAGCCATGGAAGATCACTGCCCAATCGTGCTTAGTGCACCTTGGGGTCACTTGGGTTGAGCGTGGTTGTGAGCATTCCTGTGACTGTGTGGGTGGAACAAGGTTGTCACTAGTGTTTACTTGGCTGATTGGAGTAGACAGTTTGATGCCAGGTCAGATGGTTTGAAAGATATGTTGCTGAGCCACTTTCAACTGAACCTCACTACAAGTTTTGGCATCGACTGAGATCATCTTGCCAAATGTAAATGAAGTTGAATTTCCCAAAACTAAGAGAGGTTATTGTAGACCTCAAAAAAATGATCTCGTAGACCTTGATGGTTTTTTGATACCTCTCACAAGCTCTAAGAGAGGAGCCATAGAAGATCATTGCCCAATCGTGCTTAGTGCACCTTGGGGTCACTTGGGTCGAGTGTGGTTGTGAGTGTTCTCGTGACTCCATGGGTGGAATGGGGTTGTCACTGGTGTTTACTTGGCCAACCAAAGATGATGGAGTAGACACTTCAATGCCAAGTCAAACAGTTTAAAAGATACGTTGATAAGCCCCTTTCAACTAACTGTTAGTGGTATGTTCAAAATTTGAACTGTGAAACTAATCATGATTAAGCTTGTGAAATTTGAACTGTGAAGCTTATTATGTTTTAGGTTAACTTTTATAGATTGTTTGAAATGATAAAAAATAATATCCTTAAAGCATTATAAACAACAATCAAACATGTAAGAATTCAAACCATGCAAATGACATAAGTAAATGACATGTAAGATCCCTTCTTGGCACTATTGGCCACCCATACATGATTTTGGTCATAAGTACTTATCAAGAGTTTTAGGACATTTAAATTTTAAATCAAATTGATTGTTACAAATTGCCATTATAGGCTTCAAAAGATCTCGATTAACCATTAAGGATCCTTTTGTCCTTCTATCTCTGATTGGATTCATGGTGATCGTAGGCGTCTTCATAGGTGCTCCTGCACAAGTTACAATCCACATACAAAACCAAGTTTATTGACTCAAAACACAATCTAAGAAAGGTGAAATTAATGTATTGAAATTAAGCTTAACAAACTTAGATAACAATGCACTAAGTTAACTTATTACATAGTCAAGTGTTCCTAAAGGGTCATCTCTTTGCTTCAGGGTCTCCAATAGTGCTTCATGATTAGTAGTACTAATAGTCCAAAGTTCTTTTGTCTTTGGTCTTCCTTGATGCTTTCACAAGTTGACATTTTTTTCTATAACAAGGTGTGAATACATGAGAATAGTTTTGTGCTTCTCATAGTCTTCAAATGCGGGAATTCCTTTCTTTCTAATCATGTATGTTCATAGCCATGTTCCTGCAATAACAATTGAACTAGTAGGATATGTGAACCCATCACCATCTATCATCAGTTGTACAAGCTTATGTTTACCTTGTACACAATGTGCTAACCAATAATCTGACCTCTCATCATTCCCCTGGGGTGAAACCAATGCAAAAACATTTCCTGGCTTCAAAAGATCTGAAAGATGGTCATAGTGTTGGCATTAAGCAGGATTGCCACTAGTGACAACACTTATTTGCATCCTGAGTGCAAACCGAGTAGAACAGTGCAAACCGAGCAGGACAGTGCAAATTGAGCAGGACAGTGCAAACCGACCAGGACAGTGTAAACTGAGTGACATTATGTCTACCGAGTCACAAGTATTTACTGAGTTCAAAACTTACCGAGTGGTTAGTATGAACCGTGCCTTCACTTCTACCGAGTGCATGATGATGTCGAGTAATGCAGTGGACGCTGAGTATCAGAAAGTCACTGAGTTAGTTTGCAGGAATCGTGTAACCCTACTTGGGCTGACTTAGTAGCACTTATGTTTATTTGTCAAGCTGACTTTGTAATTGTAATTAATTGTTTAGACTTGTATATAAACAATATTGTACAAATACCAAGTAGTATGAATGTGAAAAAAAAAAAAGAGATAAAAAGGTAGAAACTAGTGAATTACAAAGGGCTACTATACATAAGGAGCAGCAGAGAAAAATTCATCACAGAAGGTGATCAGTACATCAATGAATCTCATTCAGCAATCCAGTTGCAAAGTAAGAGATCTACTGTTTCATCCTAATAGGTGAATCAGCTTGAAATCCTCTAACCAGGTAGACTTAACAGTCTTTGTAAAATCTCTTAATCGAGTGCATACTTCATTGTATGTTTGTAAAACCTCTAACAAGGTGGACCTAGCAGTCCTTATTGCTCCTAGTAGGGCAGATCATCAGAAGTGATCAATGTAAGCCTTAACCGGCCAACTTTATACTGCAGTATTAAAGCTTTGTGGGTTTCATCCCCAACCCAGTTTTACTTTCTTTTGGAAGGATCTGGGTAACCAAATCTATGTGTCATTATTGTGAATGCTTTTATGTTTCATGCTTTCTATATGCAAAAGGATAAAGTGAACTATATGTTAATACATCTGATATTGAAAGAAAATTTTGAAGTTACTGATTCACCCCTCCCCTCTTAGTAACTTGGTTAATTCTTGAATATTTCCAACAATTGATATCAGAGTTGTATTGGTTCTCAAGATAAAGCTTAACTAGCTTGAGCAAAGATCCAGGACAATGGAGGTATTCAAACTAAACAAGGTGATTGAAAATGAAAAGCTAGATCTGGAAATGGCCATAGCTAAACTTAAAGAAGCAAAAGAACATCTTTCCCAATCCCTAAGAAGAAGGAAGGAACTTGCAAATCAGATGAATGATCATAATTACATTGAAGAAAAGATTGAAGATCTCTTTCCCTCAAATAGCTCAGATGAAGCAAACAATGCTGTCAAAGAACTCCTAGAAAAGAATGGGTCTCTGCAGGAAGAAGTGAGAAAATTAAAAAGAGAACAAGAATTACACTCAACAAGATTTTGTGAGATCTTAGAACAAAGAAACAAGTTGAAAGATGAATTATATGGAATGAACAATGAAGTCCAAAATAAAACCCTTCAGCTAGAAAACCTAATTGATCAGATCTCCATACAAATGAGGAAATTCTGACTCTAAGATCAGAAATAGAAAGCACAAGAGAAGAACTAAGATCTGAAAAACAAATCAATCTAAGATTGGTGGATGACCTAAACACTGAAAAACAAATCAATGAAAGAATGTTGAAGACCCAAGAAGACTTAAATTAGCTGTATGATCAAAATCTTCATAGGCAAAAAGAAAAAGCAGGACTTGGATACAAAGGAGAAGGTGAATCTTCTAAGCAAGGTACTCAAAGGAATCAAAAACCTACTTGTAATCATTGTGGAAAAATAGGACATACTTCAAATAAATGTTGGAGCAATGAAAAAGTAGAATTCAATGGAAAATGCTACAACTGCAATCAGCATGGTCACAAAGCAAATGAATGCTGGGAAAAACCAAGATTCAAAGGTAATTGTCACAAATGCAACAAACAAGGTCACAAGGCATCCGAGTGCAGATCCAAAACATTCAATCCAGCAGAACAAATTATGAAAGAAATGTTTGGATGGGATTACAACACTTGGTGTAGATGTCATTAGTATGGAGAATATGGACACATTGGCATGAACTGCATAAAACATCATCTAAGGAAAAGAGATACTACCATAAGATGTTTCAAATGCACTAAACTGGGTCATATAGCCAAAAATTGCATGAATGCTAGTGAAGTTGAAGATGGAAAGAAGAATGAAGCAACTAAGATCAGGAAATAGATGAGACAATAGTGGATTCCTAAATCTACCGAGAAAACCAGTCCAAGCAATGGAATGGGTGGCTCTACCAACTCAAACTAAATTCCCAAGAAAGCACTGGAACTGTATTCTCATAGACAAATTTCAAGCAGTTCCAGAACTGAATTAAAAGAAAGATCTAAATCGGCATACAAGATGCAATAAGATCACAGGAAAGTCGATATCAGTTTTCACCGAGCAAGGTTGGGAGCTATCTAATATGATTACTAAGCGAGGTCAGAGCAATATGAATTCTCAAGTTCACTGAGTTGTGAAGTCTTTACCGAGCAATTAATTCATAGTGGGTGACAGTCTGTCAAAATTCATACCCTAATTTCTACTAGGCATTAATGACAAAGTTGTAAACAAAAGGCAAGAAATCAAACTCATTCTTCACCACGAACTTTAGCATTTTGAGAGCAAAAAATTTCCAAAGCAATCAAGTGATTCAAATACCTTTTTCTCTGTGAGCTACCATGGCATCATCCAGCGCTTCAGCGAAGAAAGGAACATAAATGATAATCCAAGGGGAATGGAGAGCACCAGATTTCAAACTCGTGCCTATAATTGCAGTAGCCCTAGACCCGAACGGAGTTCAATCTCAAATTCCTCCTAAGGTACTACTTGTTAATGATATTCACAATCATTTCAATTGTGCAATTCAAGAGATGGGAAACCTAGAGCTAGATATTGTGCGTGAGGAACTGTGTGTGAATGGTGTTCTAAAACCAGAGCACAAACATCTGGAAGATAAGGGATTAGTTCACATTACACATTTACCTCAAAACTTTTGCGAGAAATGGGTTAGATACATTCTCAGCCGTGTACACGAAGGCAAGATTTGGCTTGAGCAACCCATAGAGATCACTAAGAAGATGATTCACTGAATCACCGGTCTTCCCATGTTAAACAAAGTTAAATCTACCAAAACCCTAGGTCGGCCGGAGCTGGAGAAGAAAACCCTAGCCGAGTGGGATGGTAGAGGCATGAAAGTAAGCAGCATTACTGATGCTGAACTGAAGTTTGGAACACACATCATTGCTCATAAAATATATAGTTCAAGTCGACAGAATAGTGTTCCCTGCGAAGCCATAGACCTAGCATACAAAGTGGTAAAGAATAATTTATCATTTGACCTTACAGATTTGTTGTTAAAACAATTTAACAAGAACATGGAAAGCATTCAAACTTCCAAAAAAAATCCATGTAAGTTTGGATCTCTACTGGTCTGTTTATTTTTCTATGTTCAAAAATTCTTCCCTTCCAAAGGAAAAGTAGTATGGAGAAAGGATGTGCCAATTCTTTATGAGATAAATGAATATATTTTAGAAATGGGTGAAAATTTTGAGAACATCATGGATAGTTATTTTGAGTCTTTCAAGGAGAAAATGAACGACAGATTCCGGATTCCACAGAAGTTGGTGGAGGATTATAAGGATGATATTTGTTTCATGGTGGACTGTGACAAAGTATACATTCAAGCAACTAAACTGAGGATTGTACATGTAAAACCTCTTCCTTATGAGGTAAACATTGATGAAACAAAGAATATCATTGAAGCCCTCCTTAATCAGCCTGTTGATCCCAAAGCTCCATATTTTGGGACATATGAAGAAGCAAAAATGAGAATTGAATTAAGTATAAAGCTTCCACAGGCAGTAAATAAAGGAAAAAAGAGGATAGCCAAAATTCAAATGCTAACCGAGGACAGAGGAGAAGACATTGAAGAAGAAGAGAAAAAGGATGAGAAAATAGAGGAACCAGAACCTGCAAAGAAGAAAGAAAAGGTATTCATCACCAAGGTACCTAAGCCTCCCACTACCGTATTTACAAGGAGAAGTGCAAAGGGTAAGGCAGACAAAAAGGACAAAGATATAATATTCAAAAAGCCTCCTCTAACCCTTCAAGAAAAGATCAAACTTTTGAGAGAAGGATCAGGATCTGGAGTAAGTAATATAAAATCTTTAAAATATGAAATAAGATCGGAAATAGAACAAAAGGAGATTGAAGATGCTGTCATTGAAAAGATGGGACAATGGAAATACTCTCCTGATGAAATAGCCCAACAGATTCTAGGAGCTTTATTAGATCAAATAAAAATGAGATGGGCCAATGCAAGACAAACTGTAAAAGACATATTTGATCAAACCCTAAAATAGTTAATGCCGAGCTTGAAAAATGATGAAATAAAGAAGGCATTGAAGGAGAATGAAAATAAGATGACACTAAAGTTCAATACTTGTTTAATTCTGATTAACAATATTGAATCAGTTGTGAAGAGTGCAAATGCCACATGGAAGAACATATACCATCTTCACCAACTGAGTACTAAATCAGTTATAATAAAAGACATTGAAGATGACAGTGATGAACAGGAAGAAGCCACTAAGGTAGATGATATCGTGAGGATAGCGGTAGAAGTCATTGCATCACTTCCTACTTCTCTAGCAAAAGTTGCTACATCTAGCCCGGAGACATCTTCAAGCATGGTTGTGACAACTTCAACATTTGTCCAATCACCTATAGCATCAACAAAAGTAACTACCATTTCTTCTACTAAGTTGCAGTCTCCTATTTCATCAAGTTTTCCAGCAGTAAGTATTCCAGTTTTTGATTTTACAAGTGTAAATACTTTAAGTTCTCTAGTAGACAGTATACCATTCTTTATAGCCAATTCTACTATGTCTACTATCACTACTACTAAGGCATTAAGTATAGATAAGCCTAAGGCTCAACTGAGTATAAGATTTTTGGGCAAGAATATAGTAGAGGATATGGACCTAGATGAGGAAATAGAGATTCAAACATTGGATTTTGCAAATCTATCAGTGGATCAAATGCAAAATATAGGTGAAATCCTCCAAAGGAAAGTGAAGCAAAAGAAGCTTAAAGAGGAGAGAGACAAGGAATATAAAATCATTAAGGATGCTAAGGACATTTTGTCAGAAGCATTAGGTATTAAAGTAGACTCCTCTCAACATGTTTTGTTACAATTAGCAGAAGTGGTAAATAAGTACAATGAGGATTCATCTGGGACAGACAAGTTAGTTGAAAAAGCTGAGAAGAAATTCAACAATAAAGTGCTTGAGCACATTACTCAGCACATAGCTATTAATCAAGTTGAATTATCTTCAGTTTTGACAAACATTGAATCTTCCTATTCGAATGTTACCTCTCTTTTGGCCAAACTATGCAATGTTGCCAAGTTCACCAAGGATGTCAAGGATAAAATGAATAAAATTGATGAGGATTTGAAGATTAGCATACAGAAGCTGCAACTTGAACCAAGTTCAAACTCTTCTCATCACATGAAAATCTCATTCCTATCAAATATGCAATTAGAACTACTAAAAGAAGACACAAGGATCCGGTCCACACTGCTAGACATTCAGAACATGATCCTTCCCATTATGAATACAATGTATAAGCACATTGAACATTCCAAAACATTAATTCATGACAATCAGTTCTCAATGGTAGATCACATGATTGCACTCTCTACAGAAGTCCAAATTGCAATCCAAACATGCAAGATTCTGCAAGAAAATTGGGACAGAACCCTGGCACTGATAATGAAGGTACATTCTATTTTTCTATCAAATTTTGAATTCTCCCTATAAAACACTTGTATATACACCTTTGGCATTATCGTCAAAAAGGGGGAGATATGTACAGAAGAAAAAGTTAGTGCATTGAAACGGGGAGATAATTTATAAAGCCCTATGACAAAGACAAATTTTGAAAAATCAAAATAAATCTCAGCATGGTTCATGTATATAAGTTTTGGGCAATAAGTGTTTTTGTCACTAATGCCAAAGGGGGAGATTGTTGGCATTAAGCAAGATTGCCACTAGTGACAACACTTATTTGCATCCTGAGTGCAAACTGAGCAAAACAGTGCAAACTGAGCAGAACAGTGCAAACCAAGCAGGACAGTGCAAACCGAGTAGGACAGTGTAAACTGAGTGACATTATGTCTACCAAGTCACAAGTATTTACCGAGCTCAAAACTTACCGAGTGGTTAGTATGAACCGTTCCTTCACTTCTACTGAGTGCATGACGATGCTGAGTAATGCGGTAGACGTCGAGTATCAGAAAGTCACCGAGTTAGTTTGAAGGAACCGTGTAACCCTACTTGGGCCGACTTAGTAGCACTTATGTTTATTTGTCAAGCTGACTTTGTAATTGTAATTAATTGTTTAGACTTGTATATAAACAATATTGTACAAATACCAAGCAGTATGAATGTGAAAAAAGAAGAAGAAGAGATAAAAAGGCAGAAACTAGTGAATTACAAAGGGCTACTATACATAAGGAGTAGCAAAGACAAATTCATCACAGAAGGTGATCAGTACATCAATGAATCTCATTTAGCAATCTAGTTACAAAGTAAGAGATCTACTGTTTCATCCTAATAGGTGAATCAGCTTGAAATCCTCTAACCAGGTAGACTTAACAGTCTTTGTAAAATCTCTTAACCGAGTGCATACTTCATTGTATGTTTGTAAAACCTCTAACAAGGTGGACCTAGCAGTCCTTATTGCTCCTAGTAGGGCAGATCATCAGAAGTGATCAATGTAAGCCTTAACCGGCCAACTTTATACTGCAATATTAAAGCTTTGTGGGTTTCATCCCCACCCCAGTTTTACTTTCTTTTGGAAGGTTTCTGGGTAACCAAATCTATGTGTCATTGTTGTGAATGCTTTTATGTTTCATGCTTTCTATATGCAAAAGGATAAAGTGAACTATATGTTAATACATCTGATATTGAAAGAAAATTTTGAAGTTACTGATTCACCCCTCCCCTCTTAGTAAGTTGGTTAATTCTTGAATATTTCCAACACATAGTCAGCTGAAATGTCCATGTCATCATTTCTTATAGAGAGTGTCAAAGATAAAGGAGTTAGATACTGTGGAACCCATGTATCCACCCACTCACTTGACTCACAATGATCCCAATCATACTGAAAACACATGGGGCAAAAACAAGCCAACTCTCGTGTCCAAATGGTCTGTGTACTACTATTGGAGTTTCGGAATGAATGCATTTTTTAAGAGTCTTTCATTGCTTGACAATCCAATCTATCTCCTATAGTTCCCTCCTCAACCAACCAAAAGAATCTATGTACTGTAGAATCAAGATTCCCCCCCTGTGACAATGCTAAAGTACACCAATCAACAATAGAATGAGCATCAAGAATTACAATGCTTGAAATCCTCAATTGCTCCTTAACTAGAGCTCTCTTCACACACGCACCTACTCTGTCATCCTCCCCTTTCCCATGCCCTAACTCAAAAAAACTCCAAATATGAGGTACACCTCTCTCCACATGTATTCTACACAACCAATAAAACATTTTGGCATTCTTAAATTGATCGGTGCAATCATCTGACCAAATGAGATGCCTATCCATAGCAATACCATTTTCCTGCAAGAAGTCAAAATAGTTCTAGAAACAATGTTGAAAAAACTCATGAGAGTGAGACCTGTCTTCGCTCATATAAAAATGGTACTCTCTAATTATCTTTCACTCATCTTTTGTGCTATCAGGGGAATGTCTATATGTGACATGTACAAAAATAGCAACCTGAATGGAATTGTAATATTGAGCTTGAGTCTCATTTTGGGGCTGCAATGTATAGTTCTCTGCAAAGTCTACAACGGATATAATAGTTCTAATGGGGAAAGTGTCCTTACATGCCCTGAATTGTTGATCCAACCATTGAGACCTATGACTATGCCTTGCATACTTGTAAAAAAAAATTGTCTTGAAATCTGAGATAAAATCAACAACATTGTATTCTTTTGCAACTAACTCACATCTAGAGCCTTCACCTCCGCTCTTCAATGTATATTTCACCATTTCATATACCTTTTTTTGGATGAGTTTATTTCCAAAATTGTGTTCCAAACCCTCATGAAAACATGTTCTAAACTTGGACAAGCCACCACATTCTGAGCACTTGGTATTTAAGCAATCTTTTTTATAAAATAAACAACCATCATCTCTATGACATAAAAATTGATCTAGCAAGTCTCTTGATGATTTGGGAAGACCACTTGCACCACAATCCTCTAGCATTTCATTAGTATGCAAAGTAGAACAAATGGACCATAATAATTCATGATGCATTGAAAACTCAACATGATATTTGCAACAACATGTATTCCAAATCTTAAGGGGTACACAATAAAATAGCTTCACGGATTCAAAAGACCTTTGTGATATTTTCAATGTTGGATGTGTCTCACAATTTTTTATACAACATTGTTTGACTTACCTCCAAATAATGTTTAGGATGTGGAGTGCAGTCTTGATTGCCAACTCTCAACTTCAAGACATCCTTCACATTTGGTGATACTCTTGAGTTTGCATCCCAAAATTGTTGCATTTCATCCTTGACAACATCTGTTAGCTTCTTATCAAAATGTGGAAGTCTCCCACCATGAGCCCATGTATCAATTTGAAGTGGATTATCAAGTCTTTCTCTTCTTGCAAGTTCTCTACCCAAAGTTTTATGGTCTATATTGAAGTCAACACAAGTTTGTCTCATCAAACGAGCCTTTCTCAACTGATGACTTACTAAGGAGGTTGTAATAATCCTCCGAGAAACTCTCTTGTCTTTTTCTCTGCTAGACTTCCCAATGCTATTGAGAGCATTGAAAAGATTCTTCACAACAATGGCATTTCTCTCCATTTTCTTATTCACAGGAATCTTCAATTTCACAAGCACAAGTCTCATCTTTTGCATCTTTAACAACAGCACAAAAATTTGACATTGCTCAACCAATGTCTCGTTTCCAAAAAATTGATCATAAAGTCATGAAACCCACAACCTAATGGTTCTATGTGACCTCTTTCCTTCCCAATTATACATAATGTTCTCCTCAATTTCAATTAACCATTTAGGTCTTCCTGAAAGCCCCGAATTTGAAGTTTGATTATCTTTATTGAAAGGGACTTCATTTCACATATAATTTGGAGCTGTGTAACATTCATGTGGTTCTTATGCAACATTTTCATTCCCCAAGTCTACATTTTCAATCTCCATCTGTACATTTTCAAATTCAACATCCTCTTCACTTACAACTACATTTACGAGGTCTGATTGATTAATATTTAACATAACTTCTCGCCTTCTTCGGTGATTTTCCTTATCTTTTTCCCTATATAGTTGAATTTCTTCATCTATCAGTTTCCTCTTGCGTTTAGCCTTTCGACGACTGCTGCTTCCCATGGTGAGACCACAAGTCGACAAAAATCAAACAATGGGCCCCAAATCACATTTTTTTCTGCAACGCGTGAAAAAAGAATAAAATCTCGTGCTTGTCTAGTTTGTGGGGATAGGGAATATTTTGGTCAAATATTACCTATCCAAAATCGGGTATCTAATTCCATATTGGGTACCCGATATTCCCAGGAAGATATATAAAAGAGGCATATGATATATATAATGTATATATTATATATATACTAATGTATTATAATATACTAATGTATTATATGTACTAATGTATTATATGTACTAATGTATTATATACTAATGTATATAGTATATATAATATATTATATATCCTAATGTATATAATACATACTCTAATGTATACTAATATATTATATATAATATTACCTTTTAGATATTATTTTTCCTCTCATTTTTCCTGTATAATGCTTTTGTATACAAATTGTTGATATTCTCTAGAAAACTATCTGAGGAACATACAATAGCTGATTTGCACCCTTTGGATCAAAAAAATGATCTGTAAAACTTCACCTAAAACTTTAGTTCTGCTAACAAAAATGTCTAATCATGTAGCAAGCTACAGAAGCTCGAGAAAGGTGTAACAAGTTAATATGCAAATGTTTTTGTTCGTAATAGTATTTTTTGCATTTATTATGATATTGATTTGATGCACCTAGGGGTCATGGGGACTCCCTATGGGTCCTAGTATGCCTTCTCACACGTTAGGACCTCTAGGGAGTCCCCATGACCCCTTTTGACACATTTGAATGCTCAAGTGTGTCTTAAGGGGTCCTACGACCCCTTAAGACACACTTGAGCATTCAAATGTGTCAAAAGGGGTCATGGGGACTCCCTAGGGGTCCTAGTACACCTTACCACATGTTAAGACCCCTAGGGAGTCACCATGACCCCTTTTGCCACATTTGAATGCTCAAGTGTATTCGAAGGGGTCCAAGGACCCCTTAAGACACACTTGAGCCTTCCAATGTCTCAAAAGGGGTCATGGGGACTTCCTAGGAGTCCTCATGCATGATAAGGTGTACTAGGCACCTAAGGAGTGATCATGACCCCTTTTGAAACATTTGAACACTCAAGTGTGTCCGAAGGGGTCCTAGGACACCTTAAGACACACTTGAGAGTTCCAATGTGAAAAAAGGGGTCATGGGGACTTCCTAGGGGTCCTAACATGTGATAAGGCATACTAGGACCCCTAGGGAGTCCCCATGACTCCTCTTGACACATTTGAACACCCAAGTGTGTTCGAAGGGGTCCTAGGATCCCTTAAGACACAATTGAGCATTCCAATGTGTCAAAAGGGGTCATGGGGACTTCCTAGGTGTCCTAATACATGTTAAGGCATACTAGGACCCCTAGGGAGTCCTGATGACCCCTTCTGACACATTTGAATGCTCAAGTGTGTCCAAAGAGGTCCTAGGACCCCTTAAGACACACTTGAGCCTTCCAATGTGTCAAAAGGGATCATGGCGACTTCCTAGGGTTCCTAACACATGATAAGGCGTACTAGGACCCCTAGGGAGTCCCCATGACCCCTTTAGACACATTTGAATGCTCAAGTGTGTCCGAAGGGGTCCTACGACCCCTTAAGACACACTTGAGCCTTCCAATCTGTCAAAAGGAGTCATGCAGACTTCCTAGGGGTTCTAACGCGTGATAAGGCATACTAGGACCCATAGGGAGTCCCCATGACCCCTTTTGACACATTTCAAAGCTCAAGTGTGTCCGAAGGAGTCCTAGGACCCTTTAAGACACACTTGAGCATTCCAATATGTCAAAAGGGGTCATGGGGACTTCCTAGTCGTCCTAACATGTGATAAGGTGTACTCTGACCCCTAGGGAGTCTTCATCACCCATTTTGACACATTTGAATGCTCAAGTGTGTCCGAAGGGGTCCTAGCAGCCCTTAAGACATAGTTGAGTATTCCAATGTGTCAAAAGGGGTCATGGGGACTTCCTAGGGGTCCTAATGTGTGATAAGGTGTACTAGGACCCCTAGGGAGTCCCCATGACCCCTTTTGACACATTCAAATGCCCAAGTGTATCTGAAGGGGTCCTAGGACCCCTTAAGACACACTTGAGCCTTCCAATTTGTCAAAAGGGGTCATGGGGACTTCCTAGGAGTCCTAACATGTGATTAGGCATACTAGGACCCTTAGGGAGTCCTTATCACACCTTTTGACACATTCAAACACTCAAGGGTGTCAGAAGGGGTCCTAGGACCCCTTAAGACACACTTGGGCATTCCAATGTGTCAAAAGCAGTCGTGGAGACTTCCTAGGCATCCTACTACATGATAAGGCATACTGGGACACCTAGGGAGTCACAATGACCCCTTTTGACACACTTGAATGCTCAAGTGTATCCGAAAGGGTCCTAGAACCCCTTAAGACACACTTGAGCATTCCAATGTGTCAAAAGGGGTCATGGGCACTTCCTAGGGGTCCTAACATGTGATAAGGCATACTAGGACCCCTATGGAGTCCTGATGACCCCTTTTGACACAATAGAATGCTCAATTGTGTCTAAAGGGGTCCTAAGACCCCTTAAGATACGCTTGAGTGTTTCAATGTGTCAAAAGGGGTCATGGGCACTTCCTAGGGGTCCTAACGCATGATAAGGCATACTAGGACCCCTAGGGAGTCCCCATGACCCTTTTTGACACATTTGAGCCCTCAAGTGTGTACGAAGGGGTACTAGAACCCCTTAAGACACACTTGAGCCTTCCAATGTGTCAAAAGGGGTCATGGGGACTTCCTAGGGGTACTAACATGTGATAAGGTATACTAGGACCCCTAGGGAGTCCCCATCACTCCTTTTGACATAATTGAACACTCAAGTATGTCCAAAGGGGTCCTATGACCCCTTCAATAGACTTGAGTGTTCCAATGTATCAAAAGGGGTCATGGGGAATTCCTAGGGGTCCTAACATATGATAAGTTGTACTACGATGCCCAGGGAGGCCCCATGACCCCTTTTGACACATTTAAATGCTCAAGTGTATCTGAAGGGTTCCTAGGACCCCTTAAGACACACTTGAGCATTCCAATGAGTCAAAAGGGGTCATGGGGAATTCCTAGAAGTCCCAACACATGACAAAGCATACTAGAGCTCTTAGGGAGTCCCCATGACCTGTTTTGACACATTTCAATGCTGAAGTGTGTCCAACCAAGTCCTAGGACCTCTTAAGACACACTTCAACATTACAATGTGTCAAAAGGGGTCATGGGGACTTCCTAGGGGTCCCAATGTGGGATAAGCCATACTAGGACCCCTAGGGTATCCCCATGACCCCTTTTGACACATTTGAATGCTCAAGTGTGTCTTAAGGGGTCCTAGGACCCCTTAAGACACACTTGAGCATTCCAATGTGTCAAAATGGGTCATGGGGACTTCCTAGGGGTCCTAACATGTGATAAGGCATATGATGACCCCTAGGGAGTCCCCATTACCCCTTTTGACATATTTGAATACTCAAGTGTGTCCAAAGGTGTCCTAGGACCCCTTAAGACACACTTGAGGGTTCCAATGTGTCAAAAGGGGTCATGGGGACTTCCTAAGGGTCCTGACATGTGATAAGGCATACTAGGACCCCTAGGGAGTCCCCATGACCCATTTTGACATATTTGAAAGCCCAACTATACCTCAAGGGGTCCTAGGACCCCTTAAGACACTCTTGAGCTTTCTAATGTGTCAAAAGGCATCATGGAGATTTCCTAGGAATTCTAACACATGATAAAGTATACTAGGACCCTCAGGGAGTTCCTATGACCCCTTTTGACATATTTGAATGCTCAAGTGAGTCCGAAGGGGTCCTAGGACCCCTTAAGACACACTTGGGCATTCCAATGTATCAAAAGAGGTCATGGGGACTTCCTAGGGGTCCTAACATGTGATAAGGCATAATAGGACCCCTAGGGGGTCCCCATGACCCCTTTTGACACATTTGAATGCTCAAGTTTTTCTGAAGGTGTCTGAGGACCCCTTATGACACACATGAGCCTTCCAATGTCTCAAAATGGGTCATGGGAGCTTCCTAGGGGTCCTAACGTGTGATAACACACACTACAACCTCTAGGGAGTCCCCATGACACCTTTTGACACATATGAATGCTCAAGTGTGTCCAAAGGGGTCCTAGGACCCCTTAAAACACACTTGAGGCTTCCAATGTGTCAAAAGGGGTGATGGGACTTCCTAGGGGTCCTAACACATGATAAGGCATACTAGGACCCTTAGGGAGTCCCCATGACCCCTTTGACACATTTTAACACTCAAGTGTGTCCGAAGGTGTCCTAGGACCCCTTAAGACACACTTGAGCATTCCAATGTGCCAGAAGGGGTCATTGGGACTTCCTAGGGGTCCTAACATGTGATACGGCATACTAGGACCCCTAGGGAGTCCCAATGACCCCTTTTGACACATTTGAAAGCTCAAGTGTGTCCAAAGGGGTCTGAGGACCCCTTAAGACACACTTGAGCTTTCCAACATGTCAAAAAAGGTCATGAGGACCTCTTAGGGGTCCTAACATGTGATATGGCATACTAGGACCCCTAGGGAGTCCCCATGACCCCTTTTGACACATTTCAATGCTCAAGTGTGTTTGAAGGGGTCCTAAGACCCCTTAAGACACACTTGAGCATTCTAATGTGTCAAAAGGGGTCTTGGGGAGTTGCTAGGGGTCCTAACTCATGAGAAGGTGTACTAGGATCCATAGGGAGTCCCCATGACCCCTTTTGACACATTTTAATGCTCAAGTGTGTCTAAAGGGGTCCTAGGACCCCTTAAGAGACACTTCAGCATTACAATGTGTCAAAAAGGGTCATGGGAACTTCCTATGGGTCCTAACATGTGATAAGATGTATTAGGACCCCTAGGGAGTCCCCATGACCCCTTTTGACACATTTGAATGCTCAAGTGTGTCTGAGGGGGTCCTAGGACCCCTTAAGACACACTTGAGTCTTCCAATGTGTCAAAAGGGGTCATGGGGACTTCCTAGGGGTCCTAACATGTGATCAGGCATACTAGGACCCCTAGGGAGTCCTCATGACCCCTTTTGACAGATTTCAACCCTCAAGTTTGTCTGAAGGTGTCCTAGGACCTCTTTAGACACACTTGAGCATTCCAATGTGTCAAAAGGGGTCATGGGGACTTCCTAGGGGGCCTAACACATGATAAGGCATATGAGGACCCCTAGGGAGTCCCCATGACCCATTTTGGCACATTTGAATGCTCAAGCGTGTCTAAAGGGTTCCTAGGATGCCTTAAGACACACTTGAGCCTTCCAATGTGTCAAAAGGGGTCATGGGTACTTCCTAGGGGTCCTAACACATGATAAGGCGTACTAGGACCCCTAGGGAGTCCCCATGACCCCTTTTGACACATTTCAATGCTTAAGTGTGTCTGAAGGGTTCCTAAGACCCCTTAAGACAAACTTGAGTGTTCCAATGTGTCAAAAGGGGTCATGGGGACTTCTTAGGGGTCCTAACACATGATAAGGTGTACTAGGACCTCTAGGGAGTCCCCATGACCCCTTTTGATAGAGTTGAATGCTCAAGTGTGTTCGAAGGCATCCTAGGACCCCTGAAGACACACTTGAGTATTCCAATGTGTCAAAAGGGGTCACGGGGACTTCCTAGGGGTCCTAACATTTCATATGGCCTACCAGGACCCCTAGGGAGTCTCGATGATCCCTTTTGACACATTTGAATGCTCAAGTGTGTCTAAAGGGGTCCGAGGACCCCTTAGGACACATTTGAGCATTCTAATGTGTCAAAAAGGGTCATGGAGACTTCGTAGAGGTCCTAACATGTGATAAGGTGTACTAGGACCACTAGGGAGTTCCGTTGACCTCTTTTGACCTATTGCAACACTCAAGTGTGTCCAAAGGGGTTCTAGGAGCCCATAAGACATAGTTGAGCATTCTAATGTTTCAAAAGGGGTCATGGGGACTTCCTAGGGGTCCTAACGTGTGATAAGGTGTACTAGAACCGCTAGGGAGTCCCCATGACCTCTTTTGACACATTTTAATGTTCAAGTGTGTCTAAAGGGATCCTAGGACCCCTTAAGACACGCTTGAGCATTCCAATGTGTCAAAAGGGGTCATTCCAAATTCTTTAATACTTCTGGTGAATTCAAATTTTGTTCTTATAAAGATGAGATGTTATTGAATGACTTCTTACTAATACTACTCTTCCACCAGATCCAGATTTCAACCCTTTTGTGGATCTACAGGCTCAATTGCGAGCCCATGGGATTGGCCAAGAGAAAAATGTGATTGTATATCAAATGATTACAAAATTTTTAGGTGAGGAGAAAATATTGCAATGATCAAGAAGAAAATTGGCTATGGAAAGTCTATTTATGAATTCTGTTAAGAATGAAACTATTAAGGAATTGTATGAATCACAAACCATGAAAATAACCTTCTACAACAAAGAACATTCAAGCTATAGAATTTATTAACTCTGAATTTAAATGTCTTATTAGTATTCATGGAAGAGATTTCATTAGCATCCATGGAAGAAATTTCATTAACTTCAGACAAAATCATGTAAAAAAAAACATTAACTTTAGGCAAAATCATTTAAGACAGACAAAAACAAAATTGTATTACTCAGAAATGGCAGAGAAAGAAAATGAGATAAACCAAATTCATCAAATTCTTGCAATCTACAGCTTCTCTCCAAGCACAAAATGACAATCCATGGAACCAAAATTACGGTGAAAATTAAATTCTTCGAGTAAGTCATTCAGAAATGCGCAGAATACTATAACGCATGATGATTTATAGAGAATTTATGACAGACTATGTTGTGCAAAAGCCCGCAATCCCTGCCATATCTCAGAGTACTGATGAGAAGCAATGGCGAAATTCTAAGACAAAGGTGGTGCCAGCATTGAAGCGGCAAGACATTCTTCATAATATTGGGGTGGTGCCATCGAAACAACAAGCCTTTCCTCATAATGTCACACTGCTGCTGATCTCTTCTTTAAATTTATTAATGTGGTCAGTTCTACGATGCTTGCATAATTTCCAGTATAGCTGCTCATTTTACCAAACCCTTCCCCACTCTCCATAATCTTCGACCGGTTCAAAGATCCATCCAGTTGTTCTTGTTTAACCTCCCAATGAATTTGTTGAGCTGCTGGATTATCAACAAGTGTGGTACAATTGTCCGGTGACCAGAATCTATTTTGAGAACCTTTGCAATTTAGTGTTCCAGTTGAAAAAGTAGGGAAATATACCATTTCATAGCCACAGGTGGTGGAAATAGAGTGATTCTCTTGCCCTCTACTTCTGTAATCCACCTCTAGTGAACTATTCTTCAAAGCCTCCATTTCTACGTAGCTAGAGTTTACGACACCTATAAAAGGCACAACTATGTCCCTGTAGGGACTCATGCTCATGCTCAGAATCATATTATTTTCATGCATTCCCTAACATTTAATGCAAAGATTTAGCCAGCCACCTTTAAATACCTAGAAGAAATGAAAAATAAAAATTAGGCCAAAAATACATACTGCATTTTTGTATGTAGTATCGTCAACTTCAACAATCCAGTCGGCTTCCTCTGCTAAGGCATGAAGAACTTCATTAATGTCTGCTTTGGGAGGAAGATTGTAATTTTCATATTTCTGCAAGCCCTAAAATTTTTTTGTCATTATCACTCTCTACCTCTGCTCTCTGCCTCTACTCTCTCAATTTAGTCATTCCCTCTCCGCTGCACTTAGCTTAGCCACCCTTACCTACTCTTTAATAGAGATTCTCCAAAATTTGTATACAAAGACATCCTATAGGAAAAAAATGAAAAGTTTCCTAGAGAATATCCATAATTCGTATACAAAAGCATCATATAGGAAAAATGACAAAAAATTAATAGCTAAAAGGTAAAATTTATCATTAAGGCCGGTAGTACCAAGGTCATACCTGTTGTCAAATCCTGGCCTATGACGTGCAAAAGGAGCAAAACAAGTAAAATAAAGGGAAGTATGGATCAAATAGCGATGGTGCATCAAATCAGATCAATATCATAATAAATGCAGAAAATACTGTTACGAACAAAAATATTTACATATTAATGGGAAAGAGTGGGAAGAGCTTCTTGGACCCATGATAGAAGTTATAGATAAGGAGGAAGAGCTAGGAAGGGGAAAGCAGAAAAGGAAAGAAGTAAGATATGCATGTGAGCCTATGTCAGATGATGATGATGAGTACTCACCATCTAGTAGTAGCTTAAGTAGTGATAGAAGCTCTTCAGTGCACATGTACACTGACACAAAAAAATTTAGATAGAGAAGTAACAAGTGCTGTGGAATTATCCATAGAGTAATGTGAAATGAAGCCTCAAATTGGTTCATTAGCAAGCAAAGAATTTGGTCATGCACTTCATTATAGCACCAAAAATATTTATATTAGAAATGCCTATTCATCAATAGCCTTGAATTTACAGGACTTGGGAAACTAGGTTACTCATGTTGGGCAATATCCCTCAAATGTAAGTTCATTGCCACCTTTGGCAAGGTAGTCTCACTCCTCATTTTACAACAAAGGGCAGCCATATATGGTCCAAGGTTTTAATTCAGCTGACAAATGGAGAGCTTCTCAAGGTATTGATCTCTTTCATAGAGAAGTTCCTGATTCATCTCAAGGTTCTCATTTAGGTGACCAACTCCTTCAAGGTCCACAAATAGACCCATTGATTTCCCAAATTGGTAAAAGGGTAGATGCAATTTTTGAAAGAGTATCCTAATTGAAGAGAAATGGAAATTCTAGTGAGCATAAAGTTATTGCAGATCCAATGGGTGTATCTTCTCCACTGACAAATATAACTACATTTCCAGAGACTTGAGTTTAAATGGAGACTATTTGTTCCCAAACATGCCCCAGTTGAACAGATGAACCAGATGTTGCTTGAGTAAAGAAGATAGTGGTTTATTAAAGCATCTGCATTATCCCACTTGCTATCAGTTACTACTTTTTGAGTGGCTTGCCAGCTGCTTCTATGTGGGATTCCTGTAATATATAATGTCCTCATGCAAGTACATGCCAATTTTTGTAAACATTTTCAGTTCTAAAGTCTTAGTGAGCAATATTAAAGAAAAGGTTCTTGCATGTGTTATATAGACACATATCAATAAATTAGGAAACCAATTTTCTCCCATTACATGGTAGAAATGCCTAGATTCACTTTGTTGATATCAATAGGTAGCAAGATGAGGGAAGAAATATATTTGTGAAGAGGAAGTACAAATGTTACTGTCCAAAACCATTTGGAGAGTAATATTCTTCTCCTGATTGTAATAAGAAACTCAAAATGCAGAAGACACAAAATAGTTGGGGCATTTATTTCCTATGACCTATGTCAATTTCAGTTTAAGTCCTAAGGATGATATTCTCAATGTGTAAAAATAAACTGATGTGTTATTTTAAAATGGTGTTGACTGAAATTTATGAACATATGTCAAATATCCTTTTTTTCCAGAATTTGAAATAGAACCAGTGGCAATATAATCAAATTTGTGAATTTCACATCCAATCATTGGATGTTAATCAAAATTACAACATAGTAATATAAATTTGAACCGATAAACAATCTTAGTCTTACTTCAAACCTACTCCTATGTATGTGGGTTCTTGGAGGTATCTACTCAACAATGTGTGGATTTGTAATGTCCCTATCTAGGACCTTACTCACTTTTCTTAAAACTCCTAATTAGAATTTGGATTTCTAATGCATGTTGTGGTATTATTTAAGTTTTCCTTGCTCCTTACTAATTAATATTGTAATGAATTGGTTATCCTTCCCCTTCTCTCTCTCTCTCTCTCTCCTACTCTCTCCCCTTCCCCTTCTCTCTCTCTCCTACTCTATCCCCTTCCCATTCTCTCTCTCTCTCTCTCTCATCACCCTCTCTCACTGTCTCGAGCTATCTCTCTCTCTCTCTCTCTCTCTCTCTCTCTCTCTCTCTCTCTCTCTCTCTCTCTCTCTCTCTCTCTCTCTCTCTCACCTTATCACTCTCTCTCTTCCTCTCTCAACCCTTGCCACCTTCTCACTCTCTCTCTTCCTCAATGGCCACCCATGAATTTTTTAAATGGCTGATTAATTTCCTTTGCTTCTTTCAATGGCCATCCATGATTTTTCTGCAATCTTCCAACCTTTCGTACATAGTCGTAAAATACATATTAATATATTATACATATAAAATAATATATAATATATAATGTAACATTTAATATTAATATATATTAAATAATATTTAAAATGTAAAATGTATATTATATAATATTTAATATATAATATTATATACAATATATAATCTAATATATAATTCTAATATATAGTTTTTGATATCAATATATAATTAAATAATATTTAATGTAAAATGTATATTATTTAATATTTAATGTAAAATGTATATTATATAATATTTAATATATATAATATATAATCTAATATATAGTTTTTAATATTAATATATATTAAATAGTATTTAATGTAAAATGTATATTATATAATATTTAATATATAATTGATATTATATAATATTTAATATATCTAATATATAGTTTTTTATATATAATATATCATATGAGGGATGGAGAAATGGGAGGGAGAAAGTGGAGGGAAGGGAAAGTGAAAATTCAAAATTATGCCGTCATATTCAGGTACCTGAAAATATCGGGTACTCGATTAGGCTCGGTATTTCTTTGTGCACCAAACCTACATGGTCAACTATTGAAATATCTCAAATATGTGTTTTTCCCTTGTTTCTCTGAGTTCCAGACTTTGACAATGTAGTTGATGAATTTTTTTTCACTAGAATTTGATAAAACAAAAAGGATATCTTAAGGAGATTATCAACTTTCTATCGATATAATTGTTGTCAAATTTTGAATTCGATAAGTAATTATTAGTTATTTTCTAATTGAGCTACCTCTAAAGTGTTGATTTATATACTGATTAAAAAATGACTATAACTTTTAGATGGTTTAACATTTTTAAAATCTGAAAATTGTGTCACATTCTATGCTTCGCCTACTATAAGGAAAAAAAATAAAAATTTGAATTTTGTAAAGTTTTGAATGAGTTAAGGTGGTCAGACACGGGAGTTTTTTTATTCTAAAAATGTTGTAGCAGAAAATTCATAATTAATTATTTTTTTGGAATAAAATTACAAAAAAATATGGTCACATCCAAGCATGAGTCTAGTACTTATATATTAAATCTTATAAAACAATATTATCATTTGATCATGATTAAGGTGGTTAGACATACACCTACTTCTTATTTTTTTCCTAAAATTTTTGTACTATTGTATTGAAATCTATACTTTTCACCAATTATATTAATTTTTTTTTAGAAAAATCCTAGTAGTTTAGAAACTACATTCAATTTCCTACAAATTCTATTGTTACAACTTTTTGGTATTAGGTTGATAGCTAGTTCAAATTTTCACGTCAAGTTGACTAACCTTGATTTTCTGATTTTTCATTGCCACTTTTGGGCATAGTTTGGCCCCTCATGATCTTGCACATACCCTGCACCCAGTGGAAAAGGGCTTGAAGATCCTTCAAGATGGATCCAAATGAAAATATATGGAATGTTTTTAACATGTTTGACACCCCTATTATGAATTTCATGATTTATGGGAAGATGGCACTTAGAGCCTTCTAAGTGTAGGAGCAAGCATTTGAGTAACAACAAGGGTGTTAGTCCTTCAAGGTTAAGCACAAGGAGTTGGACTCTTAATAATCTAAGCCTTTGAGATCCTAGAGGAGAATAGGATCCTTGAAAGAGACAAGCAAGGTCTCTTAGCATTGTGCAAGAAAACCTAGAAGCACTTTCATCATATTAGTATCAGAGCCTATTTTGATCAGGCTTGTGGTTAATGTTGCAACCTACTAAATCAGTAGGAGAAAATACATGTCTTTTGAGTCAGTAATAGACAAAGCAATGGTGACTAACACTGAGTTAGCCAAGAAGGTGGAAGACCAAGAAGAGGACAATAGATTGCTGAGGGAAAGATTGGCTTAAATGGAACAACTCTTGGGTGAAGTCCAAGACAAAGATGATAAGGTCAAAGATAAGATAGACCAGAAGGAAGAAAAAGAAGCAAGGGAAAAGGAATTGGAATTGGAGGAGGAAGCACCAACCCCTAACCCCGTTCTTCCTGAAGAACCCTTCTTGAAGGCACTAAAGGCCTTAAGTGGCAAAGCTTTGGAGGGATTACCACTATTTGGTGGACAAATGGATCTAGATTCAATCATGGACTGGATAGACATCATAGAGAATCACTTTGAATGTGATGGTATATTAGAGGACCAAAAATTAATGGTGGCTAAATCTAGATTGAGAGGTTCAACACTCACATCGTGGAAGTTTGTGCAAACCGAAAGAGAAAAAGAAGGAAAGGGTCCTATAGTTACATGGAAGGGCATGGTAACTAAAGTGAAGTAGACCTACCTACTTGATGACTATGAAGTTTAGTTACATAGAAGGAGACACAATCTTAGATAAAAAGATTTGGATGTCCAAGCATACATTGAAGAGTTCCAAAAGTTGTGCTTAAGATTAAAAGTGGTAGAGGATGAAAGTATCAAGCTAGCTAGGTACATGAATGGTCTCAAGTGGTCTATTCAAGAAGACATGAGTCTTGTAAGATTCAAAACTATCTACCAATGTTATCAGATGGCCTTGAAGATTGAGGAGAAAGGCAAAAGAAAGCAAGTTCAAACCTCCAAAGTTAGAGGTAAAGGAAGAGATAGTAGAGGACAAAGAGGTGATATGGTGGAAGGAGTTTAGAGTCAAGGACTCAAGGAGAAGTCAAATACACTGAGCAGTAAGAAGGAAGTCCTGATAGAGGTACTAGAGGAAGGAACTCTAACTTTAGAGGAAGAAGTGGTGGACAAGGAAGAGGCAATTACTTTTCCAATATAAAATGCTATCATTACAACCAAATGGGACACCCTACCTATAGGTGTCTAGAGAAGCATAGTAGTTCTCAAGGAGGTGACAAGAGAACTAATTTGGTTCATGAGGAGAAAAATGTAGTAGTGAATCTCCCTGAAGTACCATTGACATCAAAAGAAGGTGAGAACCTCATGATGAGGACATTAATCAAGGAACCGGTTAAAGAAGATCCCTGTTTAGGATAAAGTGTAAGATGATGGGGAAAGTATGTAGAGTCATCATTGACTTAGGGTCTACTAACAATATTGTGTCAAAGGAAGCAGTAAGCAAGCTAAGCATGACAAGGATACCCCACACTAATCCCTACAAGGTCACATGGCTCAATAAGGGACATCGTGTCTTAGTAAATGAGCAGGCTTGGGTGGAGTTCTCAATTG